>PVHY01001062.1:0-177123 GCA_004024945.1 Uropsilus gracilis | reverse complement strand
GGGCCCCAGGCGGGACTCGAACCACAATCCCTAGCTCTGGCCGCTTCATAGGCTGAAGCTTACAAGCACGAGCCACCATGCCCAACCTGAAAATTCTAATATGCATAACTCCTGCTACTACTACACACTTGTGCACATGTGCCTGCCTGCACACACACACACACAGTAGGATGAAAACAGGATTATGAAACATGAAGGACCTCTTCATAAAATTCTCATATCAAAACTTGTCTCTTTTGCTTTTAAATCCAGGGGGAATGATTTGTCTTATGGCATCACTCCTTCACACCACACCTTCCCTCCCCCTGGTGTTAAAGTTCCAATTCAATGCACATGTGTAACTAATTTCAGCATTACAGAATTCAAGACCCTCTTGGCTCCCTCTCTACCCAAAAATAAGAGAGTAAGTTGCTAGTCTCTATGCTTTATAGAACTAAAATTTGAATTGGAAAATTATAGTTCATAGAAAGATCTAAATTGACTACCCAGGTTATGAATACTTGATTATAGCAAGGACAGTCAGCGATAACACCATTTTAATTCATTTGGAAACAGGTAGTTTTTCATTATATTGAATCTTTTGCTGAGGAAAAAGAAGAGGCATAATTTTGAGCTGTCAGGCTTAAAACATGAATTAAACAAATATTCTCATATTGTTCCATAGCAGAATTCAGCTTGCTGAATATCATACTAGGGAAAGAGTCCAAATACATTCAAAGAGGTATTCTGGTTTGAAAAAAAAAGCAGCAAAAGGAAATATACACATGTGCACACTATTTAGATATTTATCACTAAAGACGCTTTCATTACAAGGATGACTGTGACCTGAAACTTATCTTTATTGCATGTCACCTCCACATTTTAACATCCCTATCTTAAAAATGGAAATGATGGGAAAGGTTGAACACTATTTACCATGATCTGAGAAATATTTAAATAATCATACTTTCCCTGCCACAATCATGGATAACACTCTCGTATTTTCACTTAAAACCAATCAAAGCTCCCAAATGTAGGGAATCATACCAAGGCAAAGAAATCAACAACAAAATCTGTGTGAAAAGGAGTCCCTTTCCAAGGGTAGCGAAGAAGGAAAGGAAAATAGCTTACCTTTATGATGATTTGCACTGGACACAACTTTCCCCCACAAGGTTACAATAAATATTATTATTAGCAGTTTTCCTTTTGTTGCTTTCTGTAAGTATCTCTTACTCATCCTGCAAAAAAAAAAGAAAAGAAAAAAAAGAAATATTTAAAGTCATTGTTTTCCATTAAAATTGTAATATTCAAAACCTTCCATTCACACTTTAATGCACTCAACTCCTGAAAATTTGCATTTCCTATAATTAATGTTACTTACTTTATAAAATGAATAGAAAAAATAAAAGTTTTCTGAAAAAAACACCTTAATATAATGGCAGAAGAAATATGAGATCCTGTTCAGTCTTCAGTCGCTTTAAAAACCTAAATCAATAGGAAATATTGCCATTTTTCTCTCTCTCTAAACATATAGATTTAACTTATAAAATTCAAGGCACAGCTGTATGAATAATCTTTAAATATATGACTATTTTACTTTTCTTATATGGATTTCTTCTTTATTGTTAAATCATATGATTAAACAGTTTAGATAAAATGTGTTAGGTAAATTCCTGTACAGACTAAAGTCATTTCATATCTATTATTCCTAATGTGCTTTGAAAAAAATTACCTGGTACCACTTTCTTATTGTACAACACTACTACTGGAGACATCGATGTTATAATATTGTTTAAAAGCAAAATAAAAATACCAAATTAACATTTCAAGTTGAGTCCACAAAACCCATGAAATACCTGTTATAATAAAATAATAGCTACCTACAATAAAAGGTAAGCACCTATATTCTCTAGCACTTTACACATTATTTTAATTGTTCCTCAAAATAAATATAGGATGTTGGTATGTCCATTCCCATTTCTTAAATGGTAAAATGTGGGTATTTGCCTGAGTTCACACTTAATGACAGAGTAAAAATTTAAAGCCAGAATTTTCTAACTCTAAAATTCTTACTTTAACTACTGTATCACTAAATGGCAAGCAGAACTTACATAAAATATGACCCATTTACATTTGTGAATGAGGGAGATAAAGTAGATATCCTTCTCTCAGTGCCTTCTCAGATGCAGGTCCTACTGAGTTCCACTCTTGTTTGTCTCAGTGATTCTTACGTGGGTTCTAATGCCAAGTTCAGGAAGTCGCTTTCTGACTTATTCTGATTCCTTCATGCTCCTTGACTCTATAAGTTAGCTTTTATCATTCCACCTTCACTTCCAAAACATGTCATCCCCTAAAACATGATTTAGTGGTAGCAATGAAGATGTATCATAGATATGAATGCTGGGAGAACTTAACAAATATTTTCATATAAATATATGTCAACATTACTGGGCCTAGAGAAGTTGGATATACTTCTGAGTCAGAACAACTTTAAGTCCAGTCTCTACCAGCTTATAATTGTATATTTCTGTACCAGTTTCTGGATCTCCTACTGCATTTTCTTATGAAATAAAGGATAACGCATGTGAAATGCCTGTCCCTATGGCTAGCAAGTATAAAGACCCAATAATAATGAGATAGCAAATATTCAATCACTTAGATGAAATGAGTGTATGAAAGCCAGTTCCATTTATGAATGACCCATGGAAGTTTCAGTGGCATGAACAAGAGCAAGTCTCGGGGAAGTTGGTCTTATGACAAGCCAAGATAATGAACAAAGTATTTGACTTTTCAGATTACTTTAAAATTCTAGCTTCTTGCACACTAGCTACAAGGCTTTAGATATACTACTTAATAAAACCCAAAGTATCTTCATTGTCTGTAAAATGAAAATAATATCTGCCTCATAGTGCTATCGATATGAAGACTAAATGAAATGGTCCATGTCAAGAGAAGAACTCAGTGCACAGAACACAACAAATGTTAACTGTTATCATCATCATTGTGAGCTTATTCCAGAATCTCCCAAGATGTGTTCTGTGAGGTTTCTATGCCACAAGATATTAATATGGTATTACTAATGATTGATTAATAGAGCTGTGAAATTCTGGGCTCAACAAATCTAAGAGGTATGTTTGAGTGTGCAGCATTTTCCAGAAACTTTTCTACACAAAGTAAAACAGAATATTAAAATTCTCAGGAAGCTTCTTAGAAAATAATCTGATTTAATGTTCCTTCTCAATAAAACCCATGCCCATCCTAAATCTTCCATTTTATTGCTTTTGTTCATCATGGCACTCTTACCATTAGTTTTGTTATGAGATTCTGCTTTTTCTCACTTCTTTCAATCATATTGCCTCCCTTTTTGCATTCAGTTCCTGCACCCTCATTGTCCTGCATATCATATAACAGAATGAACAGTTTAGCAAAACTCATCTGACAAGAAGAGCTGCTTAGCATAATTCTTGATAATAGCTTTCCCATAGCAAATGGCCTCTACTACAAGGTCAATGACCCATTGTATTTTCCATGCCATTGTGCACCCACCAAATGGGATGACAGAAATGACAGCTGGTCAAACTATTAACTAGACATATGGAAAAGCAAACAGCCGCAAAGTTACCAGGCTGTCAAACTGAGAAAAGAAGGAGAATGCAGGTCAACATATGAAAGTCTGTAAAGACCTCTGCCTTCTACCGCTCATCTCTTTCCCATCTTGTAATCTTTATATCTGTCAATACTATGTCCTGAATAGCTCTTAAATATATACATATGCTTATTTTCTATACACTCAAGTATCTTAAGTATTTTGATTTCTTCTGTTTTCTGATTTCATATGCTAACACTATTCCATTCTGTCCCTTTTTTAATGAGTTTAACAATAAATCTTATGTTAATAAATATATATATATATATGCTTATTCCCATTCTTATTACAATACTGCAGTTCAAACTAAAATATCTCATAGGCCACAGCTTCCTACCTGGACTTTATCCCAGCCATATTCCCATCTTCTGGAATCTAAAGCAGGATCTCTTTCAACCTTTTTCACGACTGTGTTAGCAATAATTAGTGCTTAGTGTCTGATAAGTACTGTTGAATGAATGCAATGTAGTCATTAAGTTGTTGCCACATACAAAACTAGAATCATAAAATATCCCACTCATAAACAAAACTTTCACATGATTGCTAAAGCCATAACCAACCCTTAGCAGGGTATCAAATATTCTTACATAAGTGTTGAAAGAAAAAAGAGATTGACTCTTTATGTCTATTTTTATTTTATGTCATTCTTCCCCCATATCTCTACATGCATCCATAGTCAATATTTTAACTCTACTATATATTTTCAATGGCTGCCAATTTATTCTCACCTCCATGTGACCTGAAACACACCAGCCATCCAGCCTAGCCCCATTCACCCTTCAAAGTGTTTTAGCTTCTCTTCAATGTTCAGAGAGCAAAAAGGAGTTGGAATTCCTCCAAAGGGACTTCTTCAAGACTGTCAAGTGTCTTTTTTTTATGCACACCAACCACTTGTACACACTATATTCTAAATTTTCACACTTATTTATGCACTATAATATTCTTAAAGATTAGAGGCTGTGCCCATATCTTTGTGAATACCAGAGGTTTGGCCCAAGATTCAGCTGAATAATGAGTAGCTATTGAATGCTGGTGTTGCCATAGAGTCATTGTGTACTTGTCAAATGAGGAGGAAGCAAGTATGAATTATTCCGCTGAAGAAATTTTTAAAAAGTCAAATGAGAAAGAGAGAAGTGAAAATGGGTGGAGGGCAATAAGAAAGGGTAAACTAAAGAGAAGGGAAAGAAAGGAGAAATTAAATTTTGTTTGTGTTTTAGTTGATCTGGTTTTAAATAACTGAGCAAACTGAAGTGCACTGAAGTGGTAGAGGACTTCTAAAGTAAGAACAATAACAAAGAAAACCCAAAAGAAAGAAGCTGAACGGTCCATTTCTTCTTGACCTTCATTGAGAGTACTGAAAGAGGGGGCATTCACTTCTCAATCAATGTGCTAACCACCAGGGCTCTGTTTACACATTTCTTGCACCTTCAAAGGCCCTATACATTTTTAGAATTACCACATTCATCTGTGAAAAATGGCAAAATATAAGTGAATTTTGTTACAGTTCTTCCGTGGAAGAACTGGAAACTGAACAATAAATACACACACAGGATGAAACCTTGAAATTGTTCCCCAAACCACAGCAGCTTGCAAGAAATGCAAGGGAAACAAGATAATTGAAAAATGGTAACCTTGACAGTGAAGAATAGTGAAGGGAAAAGTTGTCAAAGTAGAGAACTGACAATTAAATCCCTAGGCTTTCTTCAATTTCTCTCTTTCGTATTATATGTTTCAGTTACCTTCACCATGATTTTGACTTTTGGGTGATTTAAAAATCCTTTGGCACCCAACTAATTCATTAAAACACACTTAATTGTAAGTAAACAAGAACTGAAAAATGATTGTGCTAGTAGAAAAATCATCTTCCCATAAAAGCAGAGAAGAAGTTTAACTAATTAGTCTAAACAAGAAAAAGTAGCAGGGAAGGTGGAGGACATTTAGCATCCCATATAACTGGATAAAAACAGGCTAGACTACAACCAAGTTGATCTTAATGCACTTCTTTGGAAATAAAGGTCATATAAAATTAAGTGAGTATATAAATAAGCATATAAATATACATCCATGTTAGGACATTTCCCTACATGTTGATACTAATCTAATATATTCAAACCAACCTGTTTAGGAATTACAATAGTGTAGATCTTAATAGCCAAATCCAGCACTAATATACGAAACCATCCAACTGATAAATTCCATTTTTCCTCATAGAAACCAGAATGATCTTTATAAAATGTAAATCCCATCACAGTACCCCTTCCCATCCCTGGTAATACAAAGACATTATCTTGGTCTCTATGACCACACTTAATCTTCCCAGTCCCCTCCTTCCTTATACTCCAGCCACAGTGGCCTTCCCTTTATCCTTGAGCTAAGTTCATTCTACAACAAATGCTAAGTATTCACTCTGCTCTGAAGGCTCCCTCCTCCTTGCATGGTAAGTTTCAGTTTCTAATCACCTCCTCAGAGGGCACCTCCTGATCATCCTATGCTGCAGAGTTCAGAGAAACCCATCCCCCAGTCTCCATTTGCTTGCATCAGAAATTATCTTTTTTATTATGTACATATGTGTTTATTTTCTTCTTCCTCCCATTAAAATGTAGTTTCCATGATGGCAGATCTTAATCACTGCTGCAGCATATAGAAAAATACCTACATTATAGCATATCATATTTACACAATGAAGGAGTGAATTCTATGATCAGAGCAAAAGAGATGAATCTTTTAAAAAAATGCTTTGTTAAGTCTTTAAGTTAAACATTAAACAGCTACTATATTCAACAGTTAGGAATGGCAATGGTAAGAGCAAGGTTCATACTGGTGTAGCAATGCAAGAAAACGTAGAAAGAAGTGGGAGATGAAAAAATGAATCAGAATAGATTACTCTTTCAAGAAACATGCAAAACAGGGCAGTAGATAGAGTTGTAGCCAAAGAGATTTGAACAGGTAGGAGGGAAGATGATGGGATGGGATGGGATGGAATGGGATGGGATGGGATGGGATGGGATGGGATGGGATGGGATGGGATGGGATGGGATGGGATGGGATGCAGGAGAAGTTAAAGTACCAAAGCACTGAAGATTGTGAAGATTGAACGTTTTTGTAGACTTTTATATTCAGTATGATTGTTACAATATTATACATTAAGTTATTATAATTTTCAATTTCTATATTTTATAAATTAGTATGGCTTCCAAACTATTCTGTGCTTGCTGATCTATTATTAGAATAATCCTACTATATAAGACATCTAGAGCCACCCACAGGTTTCACTACTTTGCTGGTTTTATATAATAATAATGAACAATTTGATTGTTTTATCATATCTAGTATGTGTGTGTGTGTGTATAACATTTTATGTACCTAGTATATCCAAGTTATTTACTGAAATAGCAATTATCTTTGGGGTAGATCGATAATATCATTGCTGAGCTAGGTAGGTAGATGGATAAAATTAAATAGATACAGATGTGTATTAAAGTACAATGGATTCAAGTATATATGTTTTTGGTATATGTAAGAATATGTAATAAAATGTACCAATAATATCACCTTATTTTATTAACTAGAATCTGGGATGGTCAATTTGAGTTATTTTTATCCTTTTGTTTAAATGTTATAGCCTATACCCAATAGCATCATATTATAGCATTTCAAGGACAGCTGGCAAATACATTATATGAATCAGAATCTCCTTTTTGAATCCTAGAATGTAGATTTCTCATCTTAAAAATAACATGTTTTTACTCCGTGCTTCTAAAGTAGAATGTTTTCATTTGGAAGGCTGTAGTAGGTTATTTGGGAGGTCTGAGAATGTTCAAAAAAATTTCCATGTAAATTAATGGTGATAGCATTACCAGACCTCAAAAATAACCAACTAAATCATACTTAAGAAGGATGTTCTATTTTTGAATAACAAGAGAAATATGTGTCATCAGAAAGTTTACAGAGTTGTAAAAAATTAAATAAGAATCAACAATTAAAACTTCTTTAGAGTTGCTCTGTCATATCACAGTCATATCATTAGTCCAATTAACTAATATTTTTTCTTAGTTAACTTCAAAACAAAGTCTGTGACATCCAGATCAATTCCTTACCTCTCTGTATCAAAATAACTGTTTTAAAATGTTTATTTTATTTGATACATGAGTGCTTCACGATGAATCTGCCTTTTAAATTCCATTCAGCTAAATCAACCCTGGAGATAGGCAAGAAAGTCCTACTGGTTTTTAAAGACTGCCTGGCAGCAAATAAAAACCCCAAATAAGAACTGCAAATACTTCCTTACTTCACCCAAATTTTATACTTTCATTCACTTCCCCACAATACTGCAAATATTGGTGTGTACAAAATCTCAGGACCACTTCTGCTTTATGCCTACAATATATAGGCAAAGTGTTGATTTTATACAAATGCCACTGATACTAAGAGGCCATCATGATAGGAAGTAGAAACACATTATCATATAAGTGATTTTTCCAGAAACATACAATATTCTAAATCTTCAAGCTCCAAAATCCAAAAACAGACCAAATTGCTACAAGGCAAAATAAAGCAAGCATATAAGATTTATGAGAGCACTAGCAAAACACCTAAAATGACCAAGGCTAAGTGAAACCATGTTGCTGTGCATCTGTTATTACAAGTGAATCATTTACCCTTCCTCATTAGCTATAATACTGGAATGTCTTGCACTTTTTCAAACAAAAGCATCATTATAATAAGCTAAAACTCACATAATAGTCTGAACTTAATAAAGAAAGCTATATTATAAATCAGTGTTGTTAATATTTCCTTAAATGTTTATGTCAGAAACATCTGCCTGAGTGTGACCCTGGCTCCAATGTGTAAAAGGTACAAGAATTTGTCAAGTATACCAAACAGTTTTGAGACTCAGTGCCCACATAGGGAGTACATGAATACTATTATCATACTGGTAGGATATACAAAATACTGTACATATTTAATATATACAGTTTGATGGGGTTGGACATATAAAGACCACTGAACAAAATCATATGCTTCACAAGTTTTCTCTCCCTGTACTCTGTATTTGTATGTGTATGTGTTATGAACACATGAGCGCTACCTTCTTAAATTATAAGTGCACACTATATTATTAACTTTACACACAATGTTGTACAGATCTTTAACATACTAAATCTTCTACAACTGTAACTTTATAATCACTGAACAACTCCCCATTTCCTCCTCTCCCTTTTGCCTAACAACTGCCATTCTATATTATGCCTTCTGTAAGACTGACTTGGTTATCTCATATAAAAGAAATTATCTAATACTTTTTCCTTGAGGTTTGATTTTTTCACTTAACAGAGTCTCCCTCTCTCCGGGTCCACCTACTTTGCTGCAAACAGCAACATTTCTTTCTTAAAGAAATTCAGTAATTCCAAGGTATGTATATACCACATTTTATTCATTCATATGTCAATGAACTTGGGAATAGTCTTCACGTCTTTATTACTGTAAATCATGACACAACAAACATAGGAATATAGGTATTCCTTTAAGATCCTGAGTTCAAATCTTGAATGTATATCAAGGAGTGGGGCTGCTGAACCATATTAGTTCTATTTTAATGCTTTTAGTAACTTCCATCCTGTTTTCCAAGGTGTCCACACCCTATTACAACCCCACCAATTGTATGCAAGATTTCATTTTCTCCACATTCTTGCTAACATTTGTTCTCTTTTCCTAAATATAACAGCCAAATTAGTGGATACATCTTGTTGCAGTTTTAATTTGCATTTCCTTGATGACTTGGTAATGTTGGGCTCTTTTCCATTACCCATCAGCTACTGCACAACTTCTTTGAAGAAAAGTCTGTTCAGAACATTTACCTATTCTTAATCTTTTATTCTCCTCTAGAAGTGCCATATATATTTAAGTTAAAACCTTCACAGATAATCTGAAATTCACATTTAACTGGGTATTCTATAGCTTTAATTGTCAAATCTACCGATTCTACTCTAATTTTCAATTCTATTATTTTTAAAATGATACCAGTAATTTTTTATGTGGAAAAATGGTTTATTTATTTTTTAATAAATAATTTATATATACATATTTCACATCATTGTAATACCAGGGATCACCCACCACCTCCCCTCCCTGGCTGCTCCAGCTGGTCTCCCCCCCACGCCCCGCCCAGTTGTGTACTTTCGTTTGGTTGTGTTTCTGTCTTTTTCCTTCTGACTTGTTTCTACCAATATGATTTCTTCTAGGTACATCCATGTTATAAAATCATCAAATTTGTAGTTTATAACTGATGTGTAATAGTCCATTGTGTATATATACCACATCTTTTTCATTCAGTCATCTGTCTTGGGGCATTTTGGTTGTTTCCATGTGCTGGCAATTATAAATAGTGGTGCAATAAACATCCAAGCATAGGTGTCCCTTTGTACAAGCATTGAAGTCTCCTTTGAGTAGATTCCCAGAAGAGCAATTGCTGGGTCAAATGGTAGTTCCATTTTCATTAGTTTGAGGGTCCTCCACACAGCTTTCCATTGTGGCTGAACCAATTTGCAGTCCCACCAGCAATGTAAGAGTGTTCCTTTCTCTCCACAACCACACCAGCACTTCTTGTTGCCTGTTTTTTGGATGTGGGCCATTCTTACTGGTGTGAGGTGGTATTTCATTGTGGCTTTGATTTGCATTTCCCTGATTGCTAGTGACATTGCACATTTTTTCATGTGCCTGTTGGTCATTTGTATTTCCTCTTTGAAGAAGTGTCTTTTTAGTTCTTCTCCCTGTTTTTTAACTGGATTTTTTCTTTGTTTTTTTAAGTTGTGTGAGTTTTTTGTGTATTTTTGTTATCAGACCGTTATCACTTGTATGGAGGGCAAAATTTTTTTCCTACTTGGTTAGGTTTCTTTTTGTTTTCTCTGTTGTCTCTTTGCTGTACAGAAACTTTTTAGTTTGATGTAGTCCCATCTGTTTATGTTTTCCTTCATTTTTTTTTTTTACTGCCGTAGATGTTTCCAGAAATGGATTTCTCAATTGTAGCTCATGGAGGGTTTTCCCAGATTTTCCTCTATGTATATTATGGTTTCTGGTCTTACATCCAAGTCTTTTATCCATTTTGAGTTGGTTTTTGTACAAGGTGTTAAGGATGTTTCTTGGTTCATAAAAATGACACCAGTATTGACTTCCTTATGGAGTTATACATGTCTAAAGAAATACAAGTTTAAAATTTAATAGATGATAGCGACAGATAATAAAATCAATATTTGTTTGTTGATTCAGTTCTTTCTACATACAAGACCTAACAAGAGATGGCTAAAAAACACTTTCTTGTGTTTGCTGTAGTTTTTCTGACCACTTCTGAGTTTACTGTTCTGGTATAAAATGTAGCAAATTTAGTCAAAATGATAAGTAGGACCATGAGGCTTGAAGTCAGAAAAATGTTGTGGAGACTTGGTTAGATACTATTAAGGACATACTATATAATTTCACAAAGCTTCAGTTTCTTCTTCCATAATGGGCAGATAGAAAAAAAAAAAAGTTTGAATGGTAAACAAGCTAATTTATGTGGAGGACTGAGCACAGATTCTATTACACAGTGAGTAATCTATAAATGTCTGTGTGATTAAGTTTTTTATTCAATAAGGAATAGCCAATTGATTGGCCCTCATGTCTGTCTTATATGCACTACAGCCAATAAAACAATACTAAACAAATGTCCTTCATTTTTACATGGTCTATCAAATCATTTTACTACTTTTCCTCTGGCTATAGTTTGAGGATCATGTTTCTATTAGATTTAACTGTCATCTCTTTTGCATTTCAAAATATTAACCTTTCGCTACATTTCTCTCTGCATTTATGCTTTTTATCCAATGTCCCTATCCTTACCATTTTTTAAACCAATTTGTGTTTATCATGAATTATCCCTTCCAGGATCCAAATCTACACTTCCCAAAGGGAAAAAAGCAGAATATTGATAGAGTAAGAGCATGGTGAGATTTTCTACTAAACAACCTGTAACAAGAAATGTAATATGTCAAACAATAATCCATAGGCAAACTTGAAATGTAATTGAGCTACACTTTAAAATGCAATGAAGTTATTTAATTGAAAATAAACCTAGCTTATATAATTTAATATTGATTGTGTGTGTACCACTAAATCTTGATGATGTTTACGAAAGAGCAAACTAGATAATTGAAATCTAGACAACACCAGCCTCATTTCACATTCAATCTCCTCTCCTACAAAAACTTCAAGCAAAATTGTCAGTAATTACAAACACTCACCCACTCTTAGTGCAATGACACTCTGTCAGTGTGCCCAGAAACAATGGCAGGGGACACAGTGGTAGACAACCACACTCCTGGGTGATGGAGAGAAGACAATGATCAGAGCTTGGTCCACGCATAACATCTAAGGTCCACACGAAGCATTCATAACAAAATGTTTCCTTTCCTTTCTACAGAAATATTTTACAGGTACCAAAGTAATAATTCATGGTCATGAAATCAGTTCTAAATATCTGCCCAGTCTGTTATCACAGGAGTAGTTAAGCACTTTTGTTCCTTTTACTCTAGTCTATTTCTTCTCTTAGGAAATGAGGGCACAGAGGAAATTTGCACCACTTATCCTTTATGGCAGTAAAGGAGCAAAAGAATGAGAACGATGAAAAAATAATCTCTAAAAAGTCTTTGTTAGGATATTTTTATGGTAGAGGAAGAACATTTATCCACACTGTCACTACAGCTAGATATATGAAGGATTCTTTTTTCTGTGAACTCAGTCACCCAGTATGAGCAATATCCCATCAAATACTAGCTGGTTAACAGCTTCCAGACAGCAGTGAAATACACCTTTAACAATAAACCACTGCTACCTAAACCCTTTTCTCCAAAGAGAATCTTCCCAGAGGTAAGTGAACTCAAAGGCTAAATCATATATCTGAAAGTCTCCCCTCAAAGAACTGTCCCCCAAAGGCACCAGTGTTAACACATTTCAATCTTACCATCAAAAATAATAAAAGCAAACAAACCATGAAAAAGACAACATAGCTATGTGTTGAAAGGCATGCCTCTCTGCCCTTAAAAGAAAATAAGAGAAAGTGGTTCAGGAAGAGGATGTTTAATCAAAATCCCCAGAGGTCATACTCTGCCCTAAGAGTAATTCTTAAGGCAAAATTTTTGTACAAGATTTTAAGCAATATTTGCAACAATGTATGGCAGCCTTCCATTCTGAGCACAGCAACTTCACTCTGCTCTGGAAAAGAGAAATGCTGAGATATGTACATTTTTATAACTAGTTGATATACATAACCTATGAGTGTTCGATATTTGTACATAACTTCATATATCTTAATGAACTCCTTTTGAGGGCAAATTGGAACATTATCAGATTTTAATATAGCAAAGTACTCTACTCAGCTTCCAGTTAATAGCTTAAGCAACTGAGAACTCAACTGCGTAAGAAACAAAGCAGCAAGCACTGCTACATATTTCAGTCTACAGTAAATGTCTGTAAAATACTGTTTGGTGCCTTATTCCTTCTTTAACCAGATAGTTCCTTTCTAGATTTCTTTAACCCTTCCCAGTATCTTGAACTTTCTGTTCTTCATAAAGTCAATCACATAATATACTCTAGTTCTGTCTTCTTTTGTCATCAGGGTTTCTATCAACCCATAACATTTTCCTTGTGTCCTGACTTCCTTGGCCACCCAGCAGGTTTGTTATTACAATAGGCAAATGCATAACAAAACAGCATTCAATTAGTTAAATGTTCGATCTTGAGAGTTTCCCAATGTTATAATGTATTAGATTATGAAATTATATCCCAAGGTCGGTGGTATAACCTTGTTACCACTATCTATTTTAGAAAAGTGCTTCCAAATAGAGGAAAGTCCCACATTAGGGAGGGTAGGTAGTACTGATTCAAACCACAGGTATTGTCATTTCATATTTGCTGAGAATGTACTGATCTTTTTCCTCCAAATTTATGTACCCTCACTGCACTGTTGGAATTAAAAATTCAAGACACACTGGATAGAATATCATGTAAAACAACTAATGTCAAATTCCACTACAGTTTTGTGACAATATAACCAATAATTCCCTGATTAACACTATTACTGTAGTGCACTATGGATATTAAAGTGTCATTTTAAGTGTCACATTATTACAAAGCAAGTTAAAATAGGTGATAAGGTGAATGAATAAAAATCACAGTGTACAGATAGAGTGGAATATAATAGAGCCTTAAAGGAGTAAAATTCTGATGCATACTACAAGAGGGATAATCCTTGAAAACATGTCACACACAAAAGAACAAATATTTTGTGATTTCTTTTTAATGATATATCTAATGACAAATTCAGAAAGAAAAAGTAGAATAAAGGTTACCTGGAGCTGATGGAAGAAAGGAAAATAGAGAGCTGTTGTTTAAAGAACACAGTTTCTATTTGGGATGATGAACAAGTTCAGGAATTGGAGAGTGGTAATGGCTACACTACATTGTAAATGTGATAAGTTCCACCAATTGTACACTTACAGTGGTTAAAATGGTAAGTTTTATGTATGTGTATTATTTCACTGCAATAACATTTTTCACTGATAGCATGTTAGGCATTATAATTGGAACAAATCTGAATACAAGTTGTGTCCTATAGCCTACATTTATTTTTTCTTCATGACACTTAAAAGTATTTGAAATTATAATGTTTGCATCTTTCTTTGTATTTGTTTATTTTCTTCTCTCTTCTACTAGAATATAATTTATAAGGGAGTAGAGGACCAGAACCTGCCTATAGCTGTATGATGGGATCTATAGAAGTCAATCAGATAAGGTTGTAAAATGAGGCCTTAATCTTACCCTCTGGTTTACCATCAGAATCTACTCAGTTCCAGCCCATTAATGTTACATAGAAATATGAACTTTATTCTGCTGCCCTCTCCCCCATGTCCCATAAAGAAATCTAGAATCAGATTTGAACTCTTTCATTCTTCCAATAAATTCAATTTTTAAGATAATTTCTACCTGCCAAATACAGCAGGTATTTGAGGTAGTCAGTATGTGGCCTATAATCTAAGTCATTATTTTTCTGGGTAGGCTTGAAATAGCACTTTCTAGTCATAGACTGTATAAACTCTGTCTGACATGGATTAGTAAAATTATACAGGGTAAGAACATGTAAAGATTAAAAATGACCATAAACTAGTTATTTACTCTTTGCTTCACATTTACCCCCACTGAAAATTATGCCTAGACTTAAGGGCTTTGAATGCCTACATTTATGTCAAGTAGCAATGTTTCTAGCACAATATGACCCACAGATGTGGAAACATTTATTTAGTTCATGAGTGTAACTGAAAACTAAGCTGGCCTTCCATGAGAGATTCCGCAGGCTAAGGAGAGTATAAGAGTTGACTCTATACTTTAGCAAAAGCACACAGAGACTATAATTCGGAAAGACAGACAGCAAAGGGTCCCTTGAAAAGCAGATGTCTTGAGTGTGAAGTAATGATCACAGCATCTGCACCTTGGTGTTGATGGAAAACACTGCAGGAAAATGATAAAGCACAAGGTACAAAAATAACAAAGAAGTCAGCTGATGCTTTTCAGCTGGTTGGAACAAAAACTCCTGAATACAAAAGGATATTTAGAAGATTCTGACAAAAGTCCGAAGTCTTAAATAGTTTATCATTCAGACAAGCTAGAAAACAGAAGCAAAGAAGTAAATGGACAATTTTAAAAAGGCCTCATTCAAGTTTTTCTCCTGGCATAAGTTCAGTGGACAGTTCTGAACTGTCTCAAACTCACCCTTTCAAAAACCTTAGGAACATTACTTCTTTGATGCCACCATCTTCCACATACCTAATGCAATCAATTTATTCCATATAAGTCTCCAGAAGATAGCCCTTAAAAGATACCCAATGGAATTTCCCTGACCCACATTCAGTTTTTATGTTCACAGCCTACATGATTACATGAAAACACAGAAGGAATACATAATTTACAGTAAGAACACTAGGTTCAAGTTTTAGCTACCTACTCTTGCCTTGGTAAAAGATTTCTGAAGTAATTTAATCACTTTGTACCTAGGTTGACTTTTCTGTAAAATGACAGTAAATGGTACGTATCTACTTCACAGGGTTGCAAAAATCAAGAGTATGACATAATCCTCATCAGGGTATCTATGGCTAACACTCTATATGTTTATGAGAAACTTGCTAAAAGAGTAAATCATTAAGAGTTCACATCACGCTGGAAATACTCGTTTCCCCTTTTTCCTTTTCTTCTTTTTTAATTGTATACCATGAGAAGATTATCGTAAGCAGAATTTGGGGGGTGGTCATTTCACAGTATCTAAGTCAAATAATCATGTTGTACATCTTAAACTCACACAATGACTTATGTTAATTAATTCTCAAGAAAGTTGTAGAAATAAGTTTAAAGGAGAGAACCTACCTAAAAGTATCATATAAGCTTGGTCCCTAGTAATATATAAAATGCAGCAGTCATCAACTAATGAAAAAACCATTGCCAAATAAAACAATAACATATTAGTAATCATTTACTGTTAAAACTAACTACTGTTTATATAACTAGAAATGACAACCAAACCCCTACACATATGAAGTCTACATTTCTATTAAAGTTGTTAGTTCTTAATTCAAGGTAGGATGGTATTATAGCAAACAAAATAATTCATCTTTCAGTCAATATCAAAAAATATAGTCTATTTATTAATTTCCATAAAGAAAAGAATACAATGTCATATCATAATTAAATTCAGAAAGCTATTAGCCTAAAATCACATAGTCAAAAATATTGTTTTTTATATATCTATACAAAAATATTGTATTTTATACTATGTATCATCAATACATAGTAATTATTAAATAGCACAGGCATATTTGTTATCAGGCAAAACTAATGGAAATGCATCTGTTTACTCAAACTTGGCTTCATCAAAATAGTTATCATTATATGCTTATTTTATACTAGGCCCTATGATAAGTGTTATAAGGAATACAGAGATTAGCCCTTATATCCAGAATGAGAAGTTTAAGATGTGTCAGAATACTCTGGAATTCATACCATATTTCAGACTGGCCTTCACATTGTGTCCCAGTTCTAAAGACTGTATTTTCATTATTTTTCCAGGTCTGTCACCTCTCAAACATCTGTAAAGTTCCTCACTTTGCCATTTGCACACCCCCACCCCATAGTGGGGTGTGACTAAAATTCAGTCGTGGCCTATGTTACCCATGACACTCTTCCCTGACACCAGCCACTTGCACCTCTTCTTCTCTCCTCAAGAATTATCTGGGCTTTATTACCCTGGCAATATTGCCTCCACGTCATGATTCATTGACCAGAATGAACCTTCTCCCCAGACTCTAGTGAACCTGGCCCCATCCCATCACCAAGTCCTTACAGTGGCAGGAACTAGTTCTGAGCCCTCAAGGCCCCCACGTGGCTCAGCTTCCTAGAGCTGACCTCTCTCAGGGCTTACATAGTCTAACTTAAAGAAATGTTTAATAATATATTGATCCTTGATATTTATTTTATATCATTTACTCTTACAGGCATTTAAAATACCAAATGGTGAAATAGTGTTGTCCATGAATTATTATGCAAATAGGTATTATTCACTAATAATTATGACCCCACTGACTGTATAATGGATGGGCATATATCTGAGCCAGGTAGCATTTTGAATAGTATATGTGAGTAGGAAGTATAATCACTCAATAGTGGCTAAGTAACTCGGGAGCCAAACTTCCTGGATTGAAATCCTAGTTTTGACATTTACCAACTTGGGGCTAAATGGATAAAATTATCAAGCACAACAATTTCTACAGCTCTGAAATGGGGAATAAAATGATGCCTTTCTCAAAGAATCGTGAGGCTTAAATGCGTAGTATTTTAGCTGGAAGATTCGGAGCACTATGTCTGCCAGGAAAGTTGACTCCCAGTGTGAAAGTCCTTTATCTGTAAAATGAGGAAAATAACACTTTCTACCAATATGATTATTAAATTAGTTGACATATAAAGTTCTTAGAGTGGTGGCTGACATATAGAAAACACTGACATGTAACCTACACAATAGTCAGGGAGATGAAATGATGAAACCTGAGCAATTACAGCCAGGAGGTGCCCATGTTTCTGACAAACAGGCAGTTTGCTGTTAGCTCTAGCCACAATCTGGATTCTTCCCCCCAAAAGTAAATCCAAATCTTAATTACAGCCTAAAGAAGAAACCACATAAAAACGATCGCTCAGATTGGAAGGAAGCAATCATAGACACATCCTCCCACAAATAGAGAAAGAAGCAAAGTGAGCATAACAAGTAGACATAACAACTCAAATTCTGTGAAGCTTTTAAAGAATGAAATCTTAGAAATTCAATGAGAGGCTGCATTTTCAAAAATCAAGTAGATAAAAAAAGACCTAGAATAAAAATTAGAGACACATGCAAAGCTGCAACATCCAACAGACTCAAGAATGAGGCAAGAATGGAGGTGACACAAAGGAAATCAAAAGAATCAAAAAGATTTAAAAATGAACCAAGGGTTTGGGAATTAAGCAAATTCTTAGTGAATAGGCCCTGCAAATAAATACCCTAATTCTACCTTATATTAATTGTACTTGTTTATAACCATGTCTTCACCGCATAGTAAATTTGACAGTATACGCCTTATTTTAAAATGCAGCTACAACTTTATTGTTTTTTATCAACAAAAACTATCAACTCTGTTTCCCTGTGGTCATCAGAGATAGTACTGCAAGGGTGTCAGCAGCAGATCAGCCTCGAATTAGTGTAACTTGGAAAAGATATTTAATCTCATTGCCCATTCATATATTTGTCTGCAAAATGGAGCTAATGCTAGGATCAACTTAAGAGGAATAGCATGATTATCAACACAAGTGAAATATTTAGGACTTTGCACACTGTAGAGAGAACAAATATATATTCTGTTGTCCCATAAGATATCAAGTTAAACGAGGCCATTTTTTTGTGGTTTATGACTATCTAGACCAATTGGACCCCACTGAGTATTACAGTCAATACTCAATACCCAGAGGCAGCAAAAGCAGAAAAATGATTCTTCTCTAACAATTACAACTTCTGCCTTGATCCCAAAAATTTGGTCCGCATGACCAGATTTAAATGGTTTAACATTTTCTATAGATGTATTTTACATTATAATCTGGGTGACTCAGAGGCTCTCAAGCCTTTGACCTCTGTGTTCCTTTTACCATTGCACCCAGGGTATCAAAAAAGAAAAGGCAAATGATCAACATATGAGTATCAAACAAGAAAAAATTAATTCTAACTCCCAACTTCTTGCTTAAGTCAGTAACAGGCTTTTAAATTCATTAAGAAAACAAATTATTGTTTTAATTTCCTTTCAATGATTTACAGCTGAAGAATTTAACAGTTCTTTTTAAAGTGAACTGTGTACATGGTAGTGCTGGAAATTTTGAAATACTTTAACCAAATATTGCCACCATGTCCTTCTGTTGTTTAAATGTGTTTGTGCTTGTCTGAGAAGCTTGTGTGTTCTCTATGTATTGGGCTGACTAAAAACAGAAAAATTATCTGCTTTCCCATCAATCACTGACTTTTTTTCTATTACCAAATGAGAGCTTCTAAAGGCTCACAATGAGTAGGATAAATCACTCTATGTCCCCTACTCTATTAATGTAGATATTGTATGTTCTACTGCCACAAAATCTAAGATGAACACCAGAAATAGCCAGCAAGTTGAAGACTCTCACTTTAAAATGGCACCACAATTTATCCTATTTCCTACTGTACCATGAGCATTACATTATTCACTATAGGTATTTGTTTTTTAAGCAGGTGTTATGCAGCTTTTGCTGAATTTAGCCTTCCCAAGGCAAGGTGGCAATTTAGAGGGCTATCTTCCAGAGATAAGGTCACTTTGTGGAATTCCCACTTATGTGACCCCAGTGTATTTGCATAAATATAAATTCACTCAATGACACTCTTGTCATGTTTGCTCAGTGAACAGGTAATTCGCCACTCTCATTACTCTAGGTACAAGGTATCTTGTGGAAAATCAATCTTCTTTCTGCTTTATACATCACAGCTTCCCCCAGACATCCCCTGCATTCTGACACTGATGTGAAGCCGCAAGATAAAGACAGGGTTTGTTCCAACAACTGCATTGTCCAAAAGAACTAATGAATGTTACACCTCACTGGGAAATCCCATCTTCAGGCAGGGAAATGTCTACTTACAAAGCTAAGACACTGTTTTGTGCAAAGCATTTCCTACACTAGTGGGAAGGAGGTGTTTAGAGTAGAACAAACATTTAGCTAACGGGGTTTAATACATGGTTTTAATCTACCATCTCTGTGGGTTACACATCATTTTCTCCCCTCTTGACAAGCTGAAATTTGACTCTGAAAGACAATCCATTGCAGGAGTCTAACTGGCTATCATATGTCAGGCTTCTCCTCAGGGGTACAGCTAGCTGTTATCAGCAGATAAAACTATTTTCAATATTTTCATTGGTGCTGGTTGCTATTTTTCTACCAACACATTTAGTTCAACCTCACTGCATAAATGCCAGTGGCAATATTATCATTTGATATTTCAAATCCATGAAAGGTAATATGCTTGAATTTCCATTTATATATTATAGCCAGGTCAATTTTAGAAAACCACTAATTCAAATGTCAAGAAATATTTATTGCAAAACTACTATGTTAGATTTGGGAGCTACAGATAAAATAATTAACAGGGGGGAAAAAGATCCACCTACTCCTAGAATTAATATTCCAGGAGAGATAAAATAAATGAATGTCCAAATTAACCAAAGGGCAATTTCAAGTATAAGCCAGTATTATGAAAAACAACAAAAACAAAAATAGTCATTATTAGGTAGTGTAGGGTGGGTGGGTGTTCTAAAGTAACATTACCTAGTGGATCCAGCTATAAAAAAAAAAGTGGGAAGAGCATAAACTGGGAAAAATTAAGAGAAAAAAATAGAGAAACAGTGAAAAAAGGAGAAAGCATTGTGACAAGATTAGGGAAGCATGGGTCACAAGAACATTACTGACAAGGGTCCCATACTAGAGGCCATACTGTCTTTGGCAGAAATTTAGTTTCTTCAAGGCACTGAGAAATCATTGGAAATTAGAAACAGAAACTTTGAAAGAGCAGGGTAAATGACCTTGTTGTCATTTTTTAATGATCACTTATAGAGGTTTTTCTCATGAATAATAGTTGTAGGATGTAGATTTAGTAGAAACAGGTACCACTGTCCATGCAAAGTATGGGGAACCTTACCTAGCTATCAATATAGATGAAGGCAGTACACATACTGTTGAGGACAGCATGATGAACAGGATTTTGCTATCATTCATAAGATGGAGATGGAGGAGAGATGCGTAAGTCTCTTTTGGACATATGAAGTCTGAGAAAACAGATGTTTAAGAGGTTACTTAGGAAGTTGGAAGCACAAGTCTAGAGCTTAGGGAGAGGTAAATTTGGGGCATACAGATGATATTTAACACCAAGTATCCAAATGAGCTCACCAGGGGTACAGTTGCCAGATGAAATATAGGACACAAGTTAAATTTGAATTTTAGATACCAGAAGTAATTTTTTTAACATTATCCAAAGAATAGGAGAAATGTTAGTCTATAAACTTGCAACTAGTAGATAAATAAGTCATGAAAAGAGACAACACAGTGACTATAGAAAACAATACTGCATTGTAACATCAAAGTTGCTATAAATGATTCCCACAACAGAATGAGTATGTGCCATGACAAAGGTGTTACCGTTAAATGTTACAGTGACAATCCTATTGCAATCAATGTATCAAATCAACATGTGGTACAACTTTAACTTATGTGTAACATGTCAATTATATTTCAATAAAAATATGTCACAGGTATTCCATGGAACATACTTTTATTAAAGTGTGCATCATTAATTTATACCACAAATTGATAAACATGGATTTGTGGGAGTTTTTGCAGACACAGGCTCATGTGTGCATTACACAGGATATACACATACAAAAACAAAGCTAAGGAAATTCAAAATTAACCAGGCAATCTGTATTTTTCTTTGCTCTATCCGGCAACCATAAAGTGAAATTTTTAAATAGAAAAGACCAGTTGCATTATAAATTTTAGAGGTGAAGAAGGAAGAGGAGTTTGTGAAGTATTTACAAGGAGCTCTAGAATGAGGCCCATGGGCACAATGTAATTTCACAGTCACACTGTGAAATCATATTGTAGAAATGGGGTCCCAGGAGGAAAGAGATGTTCAGTTGACACCAAAGTTTTGACTATTGCTTAGGGGTTGAAGAAAATGGCCTCAATAAGTAACCAAGATATTTGGCAGTATTAAAGGCAAAACACAGTAGCCTTATAAACAGAATCTAGAGTGAAGTGAAAGAACAAAAGGCCCATTGGATTGGAATAAAGAGATGAAAAATAGCAGACAGTAAATATAGAAAATAGGGTGGTACATATTTGGAAGCATCAAGTGAAGGAGACAAAGGAGGTTGCATGTAATGTATGCTGATGGTAATGAGCTGATGGAGAGAAATGGATGACTCAGAAGGAAGATAATAATGTGGAAGACCAAAGCCCTTGAGAGAAAGTGATATCCAAACCTCAATGGATGGATTGATTTTGACAGAGACACTCCTTCCATGTTAACAGAAAGAAGATAACAGATATGATCGTGCTTTCTGTTGCTTTCAAATTTTATGAATGATTCCATAGAAACATGTACACAAAAATATTAACTTATAATGTAGTATTTTCTGACATTCTAGTTTGTTCAAAGTTATCCAGTTTTTATATTTTATATAAAAATATATTCTCAAAATTAGTGCTTGTGTCCATTTGTGCTGATAGCTAAAAGTATTAGTAGTTGTTGTTTAGGGGGGGAAAAGTACACTTTTTGGATTTGTTTCCAATAGAAAGAGAAACAAAAGTAAATTTAAACAAATGGGGCCATACATCAAACTAAAAAGCCTCTGCATAGTAAAAGAAATCATCAGTAAAATAAAAATGCACCCTTCTGAAGGTGGAAAATATTAGCACACCATATGTCTCATATAGGTGTGATATAGCCAACATATAAAAAAGCTCATACAACTCAACAAAAAGAAAAGAACCCTATCAACAAAAAAAGGACAAAAAACTAAATAGATACTTCTCCAAAGACCTACAGATGTCTAGCAAGCACATGAAAATATGCTTGTCATCATGTATCATCAGGAAAACACAAACCAAAACAATGAGATGTCATCTTACTCTGTGAGAATGTCACAAAGATCATGTCACAAAGATCAGAAACAACAAATGTTGGTGAGGAGATAAAGAGAAAAGAATGTGTCGTAGGAATGTAGCTCCAACCCTAGTGGAAAACAGTCTGGAGATTTCCCAAACTATTAAAAATAGATGTATCATATAAACCAGCAATTCCACTCATAGGTATCACCTGAAGAATGCCAAAACACCAATTCATAGAGATATGTACATACCTATGTTTATTGCCAGCCTATTTACAAAAGTGAAGTTATGGGAACAACTTAAGTACCCAAGGACCAAGAAGTGGATTAGAAACTGAAAGGGTAATGCTGAATGAAGTAAGTCATAAGGACATGACAAAAACCACATGCTTCATTTATATGTGTGGAGTACAAAGAAACATAGGGTCAAACAAAGCCAAACCATAAGAAAGAAATTATATTGTAGAAATGAGGATATAAGATGGGGAATGGGAAGAGGAGGGAAACAAAAAGGGGAGGCACAAAGGACTGTATGGAGGACTGAGGTGCCTTGGTGGTGTGTGTGTTATGATGACAAACATTTGAGGAGCTGTGATCCTGTACCTCTGAATCGCCATGTTGTAAACCATGGTTACTTCAATAAAAAAAAAAGCTTTTACTTTCTCTTATATGCCTTTATTTTTAATGATTACGAAAAGTATAAAGCAATCTCTAAATTGTTGTAAAATCAAAATTGAAGCTTTTCTTAATGGAAATCAGAAATTCCTAAAAAGCATACCTCTTAGCAACTGTACCTTACCATGCATCATTAAATTGAAAAGTTTTTCTAATGCACAGTGAAAGCAAATACTGCCAAACTCCAGGGAAACAAAGGTCAGTTGCTGTGGGAACAACACTTTGGACCTCCCGACATTTCATGTGTTGCATTACTGTGGATATTTGCATTGAATCTATTCCAAAATAAATATTAGGTATTCAGTGACAGAGCTACAATGTATCCCAACAGCAACAGTGCATCAATTTAGGGAGCATAATGAGAAAGACATTTAAAAATAGATGTATCTCTAGAACATTTATCTAAGTATCATGCAGTCATTTATCAGTTACCTGAGGTCCTAATGGTATTTGTAAATGAACACAATTATTTGTCTCATAATACTTCGTGTTGTTATTAACAAAATAATGACAGTCTGCCAAGAAAAATTCCCTGGTATATTAGTTTCAGAATAGGGATTGACTGCAAGATTGCTGTTATTTTTAACATAAAACTCACAGCTAAAACAATCTTTTATATTTTTGGAAATTTAAAGGAATGTCCCCTATATGTATCCTGCAGTTGAAGGTAAGTTCATACTGCTTTAAGAACAGGCAAAACATATTTCAGGAAAAAAATCCTTATTATTAAACTTGCTAAATTGTGGTTATCTATCAAAAATACCATCTACATAAAACAGGAAAGATTAAACCATGCCCTTACTACAATTCAAAATTTCTACCTTTACTATATATAATTAATATAATAATATAATATAAAATATAATATAATAACTATAATTATAATATGTAATATAATTATATAAATACAATATAATTATAAATATAATATGATAATATATAAAATATAACAATATTTTATATGTTTGGATAATATTTATCTTAGTTATATGAATACAATATACACAGATGGTACAAATGCTTAGTTCCATAAAAGTAGTGCTATTCTATGCCTTTTAGGGTATCTTACAAACAGGCAATCAAATAATATGGATGGATGGATGGATGGATGGATGGATGGATGGATGGATGGATGGATGGATGGATGGATGGATGGATGGATGGATGGATGGATGGATGGATGGATGGACGGATGGATGGAGATAGGAAGCTATAAAATTTAGCTAAATGGCAAAATGATCACCAATATATTTTTATCAGGTAAGAAAAATAAGATAGATCAGATTTTCAATGATTTGTTACCATTCCTAAAGCCACAAGTTCATGAAAAATATTTTAATTTCATTTGAAAAACTCAGTCTTCTTACATCCTCCCACCCTCATCAGAACCTAGACACTCATTTCCCATCCCTAGGCCCCTGACAAGAGCCAATCTGCTTTTTCTATGAGTTCAGCTTTTTATATCCCATATGTATGAGGGATCACACAATCTTTGTCTTTATCTTATTGATCATAGTGCCTTCAAGTTCCATCTATGTTGCCAAAAAAAAAAAAAAAGACAGAACTTCCTTCTTTTTATGGTTAAATAGCAGTCCATTTGTGTATTTTATATATATGTATATATTATATATCTATGTGTATATATGTATATACATATTAACCCATTCATTCACAGCAGTTTGTTTCCATTTCTTATTAATTTAATAATGTTGCGAAGAATTTAAGATTTGATACCTGATATTTATTCTAGGGTTTCAAATCAAATATTAGTACAGTGAAGAAGGGAATTACAGAAGAATTCACCAAGGTCAATGTACCCTAGATTTATACCTGTGCTTATCGTAAATTATCTCAAAAGTACAGATATTTGACAACTCAGACTACTAAACCATAAATTGGAGAAATCTTTTCCAAAAGGGAGCTTCTTACAGATTAGAACTGTGATAGTTCTTATCTTTGTGTCCCTGAAGTTTAACACAGCATTACTACATAGTTAAGTATTTAATACCTGTATTTATTGGGTGAAAAATTTAATGAAAGAATGAAGGTATGGAGACACAGTTACCCTGGTTAAGAATACAATCTGGTACTCTAGGGTTCCAGCCTTATGTATTAAAGGGCAATTTATGTAAATACCTAAATGTTTAGTTTTAAATAGGCATTATTCCTTCCCCTAAGAAAGGATAGTTTCATATGCCTATTAGCCATCTCTATCTCCTCCTTGATGAAGTGTCTTTTTAGTTCTTCTCCCCATTTTTTGACTGGGTTTATTGCTTTGTTTTTGTTGAGCTGTAGGAGCTCTTTGTGGATCTTTGTCATCAGACCCTTGTCACTTGTCTGGAGGGCAAAAATTTTCTCCCAGTCAATTGGGTTTCTTTTTGTTTTTTTTTATTGTCTCTTTTGCTGAACAGAAACTTTTTAGTTTGATATAGTCCCAGCTGTTTATGTTTTCCTTCATTTTTTTGCCAGCCATAGTTGTTTCCCAAAATGGATTTCTGAGGTGAAATTCATGAAGGGCTTTGCCCAAGTTTCTTCTATGTATTTTATGTATTTCTTCTATGTATTTTATGGTTGCAGGTCTCATATCCAGGTCCTTTGTCCTGGATACCCTTATACTCTTATACCTTATACAGGGTATGAGGATGTTGTCCTGGTCCATTTTTTTATATGTTTTGATCCAGTTTTTCCAGCACCATTTACTGAAGAGGCTATTCTTGTTCCAGGGTATGTTTTTTTGCCCCTTTGTTGAAGATTAGTTGACCATATATGTGTGGTTTTATTTCTGGAAATTCAATTCTGATCCATTGGTCTGTTTGTTTTTGTACCAGTACCATACTATTTTAAGTATTATGGCTTTGTAGTACAGTTTGAAGTTTGGAATAGTAATACCTCCATTCTCTCTTCTGTTTGTCAAAAGGGTTTTGGCTATTCGGGGTCTTTTGTTGTTCCATACGAATTTCAGTAATTTTTGTTCTATCTCTTTAAAATATGTCATTGGGATCTTTATTGGAATTTCATTGAATCTGTAGATTGCATTTGGTAGTATGGCCATTTTGATGATGTTGATTTTGCCCGATCCATGAACAGGGAATGTCTATGTAATTGTTTTCTTCCCACAAAAAATATTTTTAATTATTAAAAAAAATTTTTTTAAATAAATAAAAAAGGATAGTTTCATAAAAAAGGAATTTTGTTAGCTATAAAAAAAAACAAATCCATGCAGTAATTAGAGAGCAGATAGAGATAAATACAAGAGAGAATGGGGGCAGTAGGATGGTACTGTGCAAAGGAGGGGAAAGAATATGTGGTTGGTCAAGTAGATGGTAATGAAGTATCTGTACTAATAGATAAGGTGACAGGGAGCCAGTTCCTTATTTTACTTTTCATTTCCTTCTTTCCATAGCAATTAAAACTAAAGTTAGCTAAAACTAAGTATATGGTGTGCAAGGAAAGTAATGGCTCTGAGATTGAATAATAAAATCCCAGAATGAAAAAAATTAACAATGGCAGTCAAAAGCACTATGCCAAGATCCAATTATATTATACTTTAATGAATGTAAAAAGTATTATGAAATATTTAATAATATATTTAATAATACCAAACTTCACATTTTTCTCCTGCCCAGGGATTTCACAGACTTTAACACAATTATCTCTTCAGTTAAACACAAGGACTGGAATTCACATGCACATCACTGTTCCTAATATTATAGGACCACTTCAAATGCTGGAAGCTCTCCCCTGGCCCTCTCTGAGCTTAGAGGGGTTTAGGCTATCAGGGTTTCCATCTGCTTGTTTGAATCAGTACTCCTGTATTATTTGCCTTTATCTTACATGTGAGCCTCTGGCAGATGATTTATTCGATTCTCTTTATTCCTAACTTACCAGGACTTTCGAGCAAAGGGACAAAGGGAGAGGCATAGCAGGCATGGAAAAACATGTCTCATTGTCAACTAAAATTCTGAATCATTGTCTAATTTCTGAAAGGCCCCCACCTGAGCTAGATTTCCCACAGAGTTCTAATAGTCTGTGTTATTTTTTTTCTTTTGCCAGCCATTAAGCTATCTATGATACAAATAATAAGCGGAAGACAGTTATCTGAGAATATGAAACCTTAGCCACTACCTTATCTTTATGTCAGTTCAGATGATCTCCAAATAATTGATTTCTCAAGATGTTATTCCTCTATCCCATTTACTAATTAAAATCAAAACTGTAACATATGTATGCTAATAAAGTGAATAAAAAAGCTACCACTTACTAAACCCATCACTAATTTAGAAACCAAAGCATTACCAATGCTCCTAAACTATGTATTTGTGCTCCTATCCAACAGTCTTCCTGCTTTGCCTCAGCCAAAAGTAATCCCTAATTTCCCCTTTCATAAGGAATACATTATTAGATATAATTTATACTTAAATGTGCATGTATCCTTAGCCAATGTATACATTTCAATTTATTTGGTTTGAGAAGTTTATTCATGGTATCATACTCTGCATCATCTTTTGAAACTTACTTTTTGTTTTTCACTCAACAGATCAAAGATGTGTCAATACACACAACTTCAATTCATCCTCTCAGTTGTATAATTCATTATATGAATTTGGCAAAACATACACACTGTTTTTGGTCAATGGACATTGGAGTGTTTCTAGATTTTTGACACTGTGAATCAAGAACTAGGAATATTCTTAACCATAAAACTTTCTAGGACTTATAATGAGAAGAAAGTAATGGCCACAGGGAAAGCATGTGGGTTTATTTTTTTTGAGTTTTAACAATGTTTGTATTTATTTTTATTAGTAACCATTAGTTCATAGCACGATATACATTTTTAACTTTACAAGTTAATACTGAATTATTTTCCAAAGTGATTCTCCAACTTACACCCCCAAGTGGCAAAGCACCAGTACCCACTACTCCACACATTGCCAAGACTTAATACTGAAAGACTTCTATATTTTGGGCATGCTAGTGGGTAAAACAATCATTTTCTATCGTAATTTATATTCCCCTGATTGCTGCTGAATACCAATATATTCTAAGACTAATATTTTATTTCCTGACTTTCATTTATATTCATTAATTTCTAAACAACTAAGTAAGCAATTGTATCAGTCCTCAGTTTCCATTACTGGAGGTGTCGTGATCACATAACGTCTTTTTCATTTAATTATTGTTAATTTTAAGTTGCAGATGTTATTTCTGGTTTCTGATCTACTTTGTAAAAAGTATATTAGGTTAACCTTTTAAAAAGCAGCAGCTCATCACTTTTCCATGATCTTTATAAAATACAGGTCTACATGCATCTATTTTACTGATAATCATTTTGCAGGTTGCATTTTATATATTTTCTTAGTACAATTATTCTAATGTTGTCAAATAACTTGTTTTTGAGTTTAAACTTTTCAACATTACTTTTTAAAACCATTTAAAAGTGTATTTTATCTTTGTAGTTGACATTCTCTAAATTTCATATCATCATTTACTAACTATGGCAAAACAAACACACAATACTCTTGCCCAAGGAGTAGAAACAAATAATGCAATCCTAATGCAAAAACTTTGATTTCCTCAAGATACCTCTTGAAGAAAGTACTTGTATTTGAACTATGAAATTTATTTTTCTCAGTTAACATTAGAAGACACATAATGGGATCTAACATTGAATTGAAGGCACCACACTGATCAGATATTTTGGACCCACTCTTTTGTTATATTGTTTCCCATAGTATCAAGAGACAGTTTAAGATTATCAAACAATTTTCACTTATCACTAGTGATACCAATTATACATATGATATCCTCACTGTTCATTCACAAGAATTTCCTTGAACTCTAACATCTTAGCTGGGCCAGATTTTCCACATTCAACTGAGAATTTAGCATACTTTATATGTCTAAAATAGTGTTAATGTATTTTATTCTTCTGCCTTCCCCACTTTTCTCATTCTTCATTTTACCACCATCTGACCAAGCAACAAATTCAGGTCTTTAGTAATTCCCCTCTTTTTATCACCCCCATTTCCAACTTTTCAATACATCCTGTACTCGGTATATAAAATATGTTAAATCCACCTGTTTTTTCCATTTCTATTCTTTGGTTCAAGTCCAGCCTTCACTATTTTAACAGAATCCCAATTGATCCATTTTCACTCTTCTATCATAGAATTGTTTTTCCTATAACATACATTATTTTCTTTTTGATATGTAAATTTTACCTCTGCACAATTAAAAAATTTGAATTTACTATTATTCAAATAAAATCTCAACTTCTTATCATAGCCTGATAAACTACTAATGATCTTGATGCCTCTCCCATTTGATCACCTATCTTTTCTCTTCCATTTACTTCCTTTCTAGAAACTCTACATTGAAGTCCTCTAGTTTCTTAGACTATCTAGTTTCTCTGCATGGAAGTTTCCCTCATTTTTCAGATGTGTGATCTAAGTTAATCCTTTCAGCAAAGTCCTGATCACTATCACATATAACATAACACCAAAGATTTTCCCATCATAACGTATATTATAAATAGCAATAATTTACTTATTTTTTGCTTCTGGCATTAGCATCAAAGATCCATGTGACAATTCTGTCTTGCTCACTAATGTATTTCAAGATACTAGGTTTATAATGGTGGCTAACTCAGACAAATGAATTTCAAAACACCTTTCTCCCTGATACAAAATAGCCACCCCCTTCAAAAGGCTCAGAATTCTTTTTGATTTTCATGTCAAATTTAATAATCTTGAACAGATTACTTGATTTGTGTGCAAGTTTTTAATTTTAAAAATAGTCATTTCAAATCTGTACAGTTTCTCTGTATATCAACTATTGTATGTGAGTCAAAATGGAATTGCACTTGTGAAGTTAAAATTTTCACTTTCATTTTTTACTTCTGAGGAACTTCAAGAGCAAAAGATCTTCTCTATAAAGTCAACTGTAATTTACACTCATTAAATTCTCTGCCTCTCAGACAGTGGAATAAAAATAGTCTAAGTGATTTGAGAAAAAGTCTCGCTTTTGGCAAATACTGCTATTCTTTTCAAGATCCATCATCAGAAATGACTAAAGACTTCAATATCTTCAAAGTCACACATTTGGGACCTAACAATCTGATACATCATAGAAGTTAGTAGCAGAAACCTTAGAGTATCCTTTTATATTTACTGTATTATTAATTAGATAAAAGACAAAATAAAAACTTGATCAGCATCAATGTACACTGGCATTTAATGGCAGACTCAAGATATGACACGCAAAAAACAAAATCTTAGTTTTGCAGATACCACACCAAGTTGAAGGTCAACAATATTTAATATAAAAATTTAGACATTTTGAATCAAATACAGGACAGGTTTTTCTTTGGTGCAACAAAATTCACCCCCCCCCCACCACCACACACACACACACTAAGGTACTTAAATGGCAGAAGAGTTGAATAACAATGTAGATGACTTTTTTTTAGGTTCAAAATTTAATTCTGTTTCTTACTAGTTTGTACTTAAGCATATTATATATTGTGCTTTCATTAAGTGTTCCCTGAGTACCAATTCTGCCAGAACTATCCTAGGTGCCAAGGCTCTAGGATTTGGTCCTTCATGCAAAGAAATTTGAAGCATCTGTTTTCTCCTAAATATAACACAGTGATGATGATAATAACCCCCTGATGATCAAGCAAGTTAAAGTAGGTAACACAGCTGATTACTGATTACAATTCAGTAATCAACTTATTTTTATAAATTTCAACCAGGTTACACTAACCCATGAAGTCTCTGATTCCTTCCAATAACCTTTGGTGTACATCTGAAATGAAAATTTAGATTCATTCAATACCAACAACATGAGTCACACTATAAAGCTTGGTCTCATCATAAATGTGAATGATACTAGAAAAACAGTTGCACCTGTAGATTTTCATTATGCCTATAGTTGTATTAAATAAATATTTCATTACCTAAATTCTTTTATTCAATTAAAAGGACAAATTTCACCAGTTGATTTTATTTACCAACCAAGATATTTCTAAAATATCTGTACTAGGCTGACATTAAAAATATGACACTACAAAGAAGCCAGAAAAAAAAAAATGTACATTCTGTATACATTGGAGATAAAGAGTCAGGGTTTGTTTTTGTTCATTTTTCTGGTTCTCTGTACAATAACAATTAATTGGTTAAATCTAGACATAGCTCCAAAAAGTATTATTGTGTTTCACAGAGAATGACTGTACCTAATTCATATTCCTATGATACAATAGAACTATTTTATATCTTAAATATAAAAGTGGTATCTTATCTTCTATTTAGAGTAATATACTTTAGAAAGCCTAAGCCATTAGCAGGCCTCCTAATAGGTATTCTAATTACTTGAAATTGACATGAGGAATACCACAAATAAAAGAGAACTTGGCAATCCTTTTAAAACTATAGTTCAATGATAACTATATGACTTTCTACATTACCATTACCTTAACATCAAGATACTAATTTAAAGTTATAAATAGCCATAATAAAAAGGACCCAAAGTAAAGAAATAAATCATTAGCTTAACTTCACAAAAGTAAGAGGGTCTTGATATTAACTCATTAACACTGAGCATCAAGTTTTATGTTGTATATAGATAAAAAAGTAAAATGTCAGGCACTAGATAAATGTACAGCATTAACAGCATGAGAGTCTCAGTAATAATAGGCAGGCCATTGTTACATATATTAAAAACTGTGGCGGTCTTCAGAAAAAAATGTCCTCATATCAAATTAGTATGAAATGAGAATTTAATTAGAAAAAAGGGCTTCTTGTCCTCCTCAGTTATGAAAGCAAAGCATGATGCAAAATTCTTTTCTCATACAGCTTTTAGAAAATTACCAAAAGGCAAATACCCATTTTATTAAGTCCATGAACAAAATGCCTTTGACATGTCTCTATTGCCACCAGGCACAGACACTTCACAAACATGTCCCAAAGCTCTGTCTTTTCCAGTGCTTTATCAGTTCATGTGCGGATGCATGGAGAAAGTCAAAGTTTAGTAATCACACTGTGAATTCGCATCTTTACTTTTTGTAACCTCTTAACAAAGAAGAAAGAAATGAGGTTGTCATGAGTTGTGCAAATATTCTAAATATTAACTACTAACTGGAAACACCACACTGTAGAATATCACTCTCTGCAGGTTATAAGGGTGTCACAAACTCTAAAACAAGGATGTGAATTTCAAGAAGGCACAGGAAAACACAATTTTCAAAGTGGCAAGTCCAGTGATCTGTGATGCAAGAATGTCCTAGAAGTTTAAATTTGCCAAGAGCTATTGGCTCAAATACCTATAATATGACACCAAATTACAATCTACTGAATATCACATTATTAAAGAACGTGAACACCTTCTATGCAGTTTAAACAAAACTTTTTGAAACAAAATAAGTAGAACTTTGCCTGTATCTGGGAGTGAGGGAACGAACAAGCTATTAGCTCCTGCTATTTCCCACTGCTATATTTTCCTATATGATTAGAACGAAACCGTCTTTGCAAACTGAAACCAAACTGATCTTAACTTTTCCCCAAAGTCAGTTTTTACCCTGGCCTGGAGTGCAATTTTTAATCCTAGAGTGTTCCAACAGTGCAATTTCAGGAAGCAAGTTTTGCGTGAAGGAGTCTGCATTTCACTGTCAGAGAGTTGCCAGAGATGACAGTTTGTAATCCCATGGACACAATGAAGGATGTTCCCATATCAGGAAATCTGGAGAGAAAGGCATCAAGGGCCCTGCATAGGATGAGCAGTCAGTCACAGATTCGTAAACTATAACGAACATTTTGACCTTGAAGTCACAACACTTTCAAGGTCTGTTTACTTGTTTGTAGAAATGAAGGTGAGTTATCAAAGTATGAGAAAGTCTTGCAATTTCAGAGTACTCAAATTGTGCCTGAAATGAATGGACAGAAAGGCACAGACCCTGTTCATGGGCAAAGCTGAGCAGCAGAACATTTTTATATAACATTTGAACCTGGGAGGTTAGGGATATCTAGATTAAAAATACGCATTGGGATCCACAGAATATGGGGAAGAATTAGAACTGAAAGACACAGTTAGATGAACCAGCAAAGAATTTTGCATATGCAGAGCAGTTTAAGAAGATACATCCCTATAAAAGATAATAAATTCTTTAAGAAACAAACCAAAAAGATGCCTGTGAAAGACACAGAGACATAAGAAGGACCAGAAGAATGTGAGGGAGGATATTCATTTGGGGAGGAATCAAATAGCAGTGGCAACTAAAGCAAGGACTAATAAAAACAATGGAAGCTACTGACTAGATTTTTATAGAATGAGGGAAAATGGGAATTAAATGTAGTCACATATAAAACCTAATTTTCATAAATTAAAAGGCACAGTAAGCTTTAGAATATTTAAGGTTTTTAAAAGCATGGAGTAAACTGCTTAAGGAAAAATCCTAGAGGCTACTGAAATGTACAATATGCCTATTGCCTTTTAAATGTGTAAAGGCATGTGTTTATTCAACACATCAACTTATTTGAAGGTGGTTATGAGAAAAGATAAAGATGCACAAGACACATTTCTGACCTCAAGAATTCACCCATGTAAATTACTTCCAATACAATTCAAAACAAGGATCAAAAAAAGCCATGAGCATTTGTGTATGTGTGTGTGTGTCGTGTAGTTATGCTGATATGACCATACTTTCTTTCAGTTCCCCAAGACATACACTAATAAGATGACTCATGAAATACAAGGTTACAGTATACAGTATTTAAAAAAGTTCACCAAATTTATTCACTGATGCTATCATTTAAATGTTATAAAAATAATTTATATGACTAACTAGAGAATGCTACTAGATAGGGTCACTCCCTCCTGACTTCCTCAAAGTACATTTAGCTGAGAACAACCAACAATTGTAGAAGTTATAGGGGGGATGGGGGGGGTGAGGGAGCTAATGGCTATGTCTCTTTTCTGCTTGTGTTTCAACTCAGTGGACAACATCCTCAATGGGAATTGATGCTATGATAAACATAGCCAATAAACACTGGCTGAGCAGGACCGGGTATATGAGAAACATATATACGGTATATGAAAAACAGCCTGGTCCTCAGCTTTTCCTGGGAAATAAAATGCAACCACAAAAGACCTTAATACTAAGATTTTATATTTTAGGATCAAGACAACTAGAGAATTAGTGCAAAGCTATAAGTTCATGCTAGTAAGGTCATGCTATAAATTGAAACACATTAAAAGAATTAATATACCTAAAAGAAAAGAGGCAGGAATTGTGGGTCTTGAAACTAGGTAAAAGTTGAAATCCCAGGCAACAGAGCAAAAAACAGCCAGTCCCCTCATAATTAGTCCCCCCTTTGCCCTCATTGCTGATAAACTCACCCAGCATGACTCCGAGCCATCTGTTTTTTCAAAGGGAGTAACTATCAGCCCTATCACTGCCAATGATTTGGATAACTATTTTAGGAGGCATTTGTTTCAAAGATCAGATGCTTGACTGTTTCTTTGTCTGTACAGCTTACAAAAATAAGACAAGTAATTTGCCCACAAGTTCCCTGCATGGATAAGGAATTACATCACATACAGATGTTCATGAAGGGTTGTATTTTTTGATATTTTGTCCTCACAATTTTCAGGAGAAAATAGTCATGTAACTTTACATTACACTTTCTGAGTGATTCATTTAAGATTGGATTGGATTGGGAATTTCTTTGAGCTCAGATTTTGTATTAATAACAAAACAAAAAAAAATAGCAGTTTACCATAATTAGCACTCTTCTATGCAACCAGCAACAGAAAATTCCCTTCTCGATTCCTTACTCTGTACTCCTACCCTTCCCCAAACTCTGGACAACAATTCAAGCAAAGAAGCTCTGAAATTGGTCCTGTATTCCAAAACTCCACAAAATCAGCAACCTTACTATTTTCCTTACACTGAACACTGAACTTAGCGCAGCTAAGTTGTCTTTCTCTTTGCATCTCTGAACTAAAGATCTTTTGCACTCACATAGCATCTTATATTACCTTGGCTACCAAATTACAACTTATAAAGAATTTGTTATCACTTACAGGTACTGAAGATCACCCTAGGTCTTTAGAAAGGCTACACTTATGATGATTCAGTGAACAGAGTTGGCTATTCTAGTTTGTTCAGGGGTGGAGCAAAAACAGAGCCAGGCTCAGTGCCTGAGAGGAGGAAATTAAGTAGCAGGACTAGACAGTGAGTCACAAATAGAACTGAGGATAAAACCAAGATTGATTTTTACATAGAGTCTGAATGAGCGAAGTCTAGAACTTGAGAAAGGGAAGCATCAGAATATCAGCCAAGAAACAACAGGTGAGATTCTGATGAGGTACATAGCATTTAAAATGCAAACAATGCAGGCCACCAAAAAGGATCAGAGAACCTCGAATATTCAACAGAAGCTTATGCCACACCCCAGTAATATTTTTCATGTGGTCTTTATTGAGGCAGAAATTTAAAATTTTATCTGAACTCTTTCAGTGGAACCTAAATATGGAGTCAAAATTTATCAAGTGCCTGTTTGCTAAGCTTTTTTAAAAAATTTTAACAATTTATTTATATATGAATTTCACATCTCTGTGATCGCTGAGATTCACCCCCCCTCCTTGACTGTTCCTACCCTGTCCCATCCCCCCCCAAGTTGTGTACTTCAATTTGGTTGTTGGCTTGTTTTGACTTTTCTTCATGGATTTTTGTTTATCTTTCCCATGTCCCATATAGTAGCAAAACCATTTGGCTTCTGTTTTTTTTTTCGTTTTGACTTGTTTCTGCTAATATGAATTCTTCAAATCCATCCATGTTATCATAAAATTGTCTAATTTGTCATTTTTAATTGATGAGTAATGGTCCATTGTGTATATATTCCACATCTTTTTCATCCAGTCATCTGTTTTGGGACATTTCTGTTGCTTCCACGTCCTTTATAGACATTGTACCATTTAAAATGCAAAATAGCTCTCTAGATATTATTGATCCTCTATTACACACAAGAAAGTCAAGGCTCAGAAAGTTTAGCAACTTCCTAACAGTCACCCAGCTACTAAAAGCCTTAGCTCAGATTCAAAGTGCTCATTTCTGCAATATGCTATTTATGCTGATGTTTATGCTGACAAAACGCAGTCTTGTCATTCTAAAACTTTGCTGTCCAATGTTACCACTAACATATGTGGTGAACACAAACTGTGACTAATGCCACATGTCGACATGGTAATATTTGGGCTATATTGATTTGAAGAGAATATGTTGTTTAAGTTTATTTTACCTCTTTTTAAATGGGTACTAGAAACTTTAAGTTTATACAGGACTCATATTTATTTTACTAATCAACACTACTGTAGTATCTAGACTCAGTCTTAAGTCCTTTTTAAAACAAAGCAGAACCCTTAAAGTTTTAACTATAGAAAAACATTAACCAGAGGAGAAAGTAAATAAAAATGCCTTAATTTTGCTTCTGATTTTACCTTTCAGTCTGGAATCACTCTGTTTAGTGCTGTCAGCAGTCAAGAATAGATACTTATTTTAACTTTCACTTAATATAGTTAAAAAAAATTTCTGAAAGGAATTTTGAATGGCCATGATAAAACAGATGAATCAAAGAAGATTCAAAAACACTAATTTTGATTATAAATCTGATTTAGTTAACATGTATAAAATCATATAAGCCTTATCCCATAAGACTTGGGGTTACAGCCACAAAATTTATAGACTATACTGGTTATATGAAGGACAGAACTTATAGTACAGTACAAAAGGAGTCAAGGTATATGTACAAAGAGGAGGTATTAGTCTACATCGAATTTGAAAACTTAAAACTCTCTGCAATAACTGCTAAGGAGTTAATCATGAGCAAACTTTACTCACAATTTTGAGGTTGTATAGGCTTTATAGTTCAGTAGAATGAAAGCCAAGAATGAAACAGAAAAGAAAATGAGGGTTGGGAGGGCAAAGAAAAAGCCAACAAAGGAAACTGAGCATAAAAAATAGCCCTTATTGCTATACAGTGTTCATCATTATGGGACACAGGAAACTGAATTAACTGAAATTTAATATATAAAGCCTCTGACATCTCAAAGACTATAGATGCATTAATTACATAAAACAATCCCTAGAGGTAACTAATTCAATAGCTTTTTGTTAACAGAGAAAATAACTGAGAGATCCTGGTAAAGAAATGTGCCTAAGATTCCATTCATTTAACAGCAATTTGAATGCCTCACTATTATCTGGCCTGACTTTGGATGACATTTCTTTCTGTTTTTATAGAAATCAGGAGGGTATGTGGACCACAAGGAACAACTAAAGAGGAGACCTCTTTCTTAACATTCCGTATTAATATCTGTTGTGCAACTTTGCTTTCTCAGTAATCTAATTCTTAAGCAAATAAGCGGGGTCAGCACTAGGAGTTAATATACTTCATGCCAAGAAAGCCACATCTGCTCAGAGAAGAACACATCCCTCTCAGGTAGCCAGGCTCTTCCTGCATGAGAACTTGAAGATGTTTAAGGAAGAGTTGAGTAAGATTTTTACAACCTTAAGACTATGGTCACATTTTTTTTTTTTTAACAGAATAAAGGTGACAAAAGCAGTAACAACTTAAGGGAGAATTTGTCTAGCTGCCTCTTTGTGATAGTAACAAAAATACAGGGCTGAAAGCCACACCAAAGACCAAAAGCCGGACATTTAATCTTGCTGGAGTTAGATTCAGTAGCCGTTGAGTCTCAACAGTACGCACAGTATAGGATTCAGCAAACAAGTGATTTGTTCTCTATTTGAAGCAATAGTAATGTATAGGAACAGTTCACCCTTTACTTACTACAGGCAGGGCTCAAAGATGAGATTTGGGAACAACAGGAAATCTACCCTGATCACCTTTCTCTCTCTCCACACCTGTCCCTCATTGTATAAGTTTAAGAGTAAAGATTCAAGGACAGAATTTCAGGCAGTTTAAGAGGAGACTAGCCTTAAATATCCTACTGGAACATATACAAATCTTCAAACTTCATTTACTTTGTAATTTTGTTATGGAAATCCCTATCTTAGGATGAAGATCTAATAATGAACTTCATTAAAAAGTTAGCCTCACACCACAAACAAGGGGAACAGTGATGTCATATCATATTATCCTCCTCACTCTACCACAGGTCTCCTCCCACTCCCCACCAACACACATTTGCAGAGGTCTAAATGTTTGGAAGTTTGGAAAATCCTTTCAAGTTACATAAGGCTGGAGATGTACTATTTAGACCTAGGTTTTTAAAATTATGATTCACACAATCTATGAAAATGATTAGGTTACAGTTAAAGTTTCTCTTGGCATAAATCAGGTAAACCCCACTTAACAGAACCATCTTCATTTCTTGTGCCCATCCCTCTCCCAATTTTACTCCCCTCCTCCTCTCTTGCTCTATGCTTCAGTTCTGTTGACAGTTTTAAATGTTTCTTGTCCATTTGTTTGTTTGTTTTTCCTATATCCCACATATAAGTGAAACCATCCAGTATCTCTTTTTCTTTCTGGCTTATTTCCAGTAACATGATTCCTTCTAGCAGCATCCATATTTCTGTAAGTGATGTTTATCTTTTTTGATTGATGAATAATATTCCACTGTATATGTGTATCACAACTTTCTGAGCCATTCGTCTTTTGGGGGACATTTGGGGTGTTTCCATATCCTGACTATTGTAAGTTGTCCTGCAGTAAACATCCAAGTACAGTTGTCCTCTTGAATTAATGTTTTTGTATCCTTTGGGTAGATTCCCAGAATTAAGATTACTGGATTGAATGATAGTTCCACTTTCAGTAGTTTAAGGGTCTTCCACAGTTTTCCATTGTGGCTGAACCAGTTTGCATTCCCCCCAGTAGTTCCTTTCTCTCCACATGTGCACCAGTATCTGTTGTTGCCCATTTTTTGCTTTTTACAGGTCATTCTAACCGGTGTGAGGTGGTATCATTGTTGTTTTGATTTGCATTTCCCTGATTATTAGTAAGTTGAGCATTTTTTCATATGTCTATTGGCCATTTGTATTTCCCTTTTGGAGAACAGTCTTTTTTAGCTCTTCTCGTCCCAAAGTGGGAGAATTTTTAAGAGATTTCCAGAAAATATTTTCAGTCCTGGATTGACAAGCCTGCCATTATGTTGTTATGATTTTAATCTAAAATTATTATATATCATTCATCAATATATTCATCAACTTATTCAGCAATTATGTGAGTGTATGCTAAATGTCAGCAAGGAATCTATAGCTGATGATGAATTGAAGCAATTGTTCCGCAGACAGCTGTTTTCAAGTTAGATAAGACTTGAAAGCTGATATATATGTATACACATATTTATATAGATATGTAATTGTTATACACACATATATCATATGTTTACATAATGATATATTATAACCTGGATATTATTTGCAATTTGAAACAACTATATTGCCTATATTAATATTGTTTAAAGTTTAGAGGGACCACAAACATATCTATTTCCAATCCTTTCTACAAGATCCCCACCAAGTGGTTATCCCACATATTCTAGATATCACCCTATGAAAAGAAACTCCCAGCAGGAAGACAGATTCATTTTTCAGTAGATTCTAGTCCTTTGTCTTGTAAATCATAGATACATTTTTAACTATTAGAGTATAGCCTAGATATAATAGATCACTATTAAAATCTTATCTCTCATGTTGTCAATTGTCTGATCTTTAGTAAGTTAATGAACCTCTCTGACTCTGTTTCCTCATCTAAACTTCCATGTCTTAGGAAATGGAATGTTTCATAACATTTCCCAAAGGTTGGTTGTGAGGATTAATAGGGTATACCATACACATGATAATATAGCAAAGTTTCAATAAATGGTATTCATTATTATATCGCTTTTACTCTCCAGCTGTAATGTGATTAGCCCAAAGTAAATTGAAACTGCCACTTCATCTTTAAAGTTAGTAAAAACTTACTTGAAAATATTTGTTTTCGTTTCTCATTCTTTGGTTGCCATTCTATACTTCGGCTTTTGTATTTTCTTATTTCTTGGATTAGTTACTTACAATCTCTCACTTTTATTTTCACTCTATTTTTACTTCAATAAATTTCTAATTGGAGACACCCAAGCTATGTGTTTCAGTCAATTTGGGTTGGGGTTCCAGACAAATTTCTTATTCCTAGTTGACGCAAGAGTAGTGAAATTCCAAATTAATCTAAGATGCTCTCCATTTTTGCTAGAAAATAATTAAGGAAAGATATACTTCAGGTTTTATGCTTCCTTATCCAAATTATGTACAGATGCTACATGGAAATGTATTCTTAATAGCTACATTAACTATGATAAGTTCACTCACATCATTGTCATTCATGTCTAATTAACTTAAATGCTCAACTGGGAATAGTAAGAATTTGCACAAGGCAAGAAGATATGAGTCATGTGAATCTCCCAGGCTCTAGTTCTGCTATTTGAATATACAAGAATGGGAGAGGGAAATAAAGATGAGTGTTCAAGATCAAGATAGCTGTCAGGAGAATCTGATAGGAGTGCCTTACAAGCATAGATATGAAGTTGCTGGACATGAAACATTTTTTAGATAAGAAAAGCATTTGTGAAATAAGAAAGAAGCAGAAAATCCCCCTATGAATACAAGACATAGTTTTTGAAAAGTATATGCAATATTTTTCTTGAAATTTGTCAGAAATTAGATTTTTAATTTTGAGTAATATCCCTGATAATTAGGTATCAAGGTTCTGCAACATTATGCCCACTTGGAAAGGACTCATTATTCCCCTAATAATACATAGAATCCTGTTGATAAAGAACTCTTTTTTTTAGACATTTTTTTCTTTCATTTAATTGTACTCTATGCCCTCCATAATTCACACCCTCCCCAAGTTGAACTGTGCTTTTTAGAGCAACCTATGTGGAGGTTTCACAGCTGCAGTGATTGGAGGGAAGGAGATAGTGGGTATTTGGTGACAGTGTATTTTTCTCTGTTGCCAATTGTGGAACTTAGAAACAGGTAGAGAGACGGAGCTTCAGATAAGAGGAACACTTTCTATCTCTCTAGCCCCCTCTGGCACCTAGAGCGTGGGCAATAGCATGTTTTTTTACCTGTAATTTGTTTTTTTAACTTTTTTGAAATATTTTAAGAGACATATGACTCATTAACGATTACTGTTGCACTGAAAGGTAAATTTTTTGTTATCATACTTCTCCGCAACCAGCCTGCTGCATGTCAGCTTTGCTACTTTCTCATTACATCCTTGTAACATTTCCTTGCTGGGGTATTTAAGGGTCATCACAACTTCATTAAAGTTGAACCTGGACATGCTTCTCTGTGGGCTAGCCTCGCAGATCACTATCAATCTCTTCCATCTCAATTTCTTCTCATTCCACACACAACTCCTAACAGCCTATTAAAATAGGTTAAACCATTTACTCCTATTGTGGAAAAAGCTCTACTAGGGATTAGAAGACGATAAGAAAAGAATGTTTGTTCCTTGGGTATAAGTTTATCAAAGTCACACAAACCATACTACGTGATGAGCTGAACTTCCTGAGTAGGGGCAATGGGAGAGGAACGATAGATATATACAGGAAGAGTAATGGAGGAGAGAGAGATGACGTGGGAGACAAGACATAGAGATATCTGGAAAAGAGTGAGAAATAGATATTGTGGTTATTTTTTTAATCTTTATTTCTCTTTCTACTCCAGCTTTCTAAGAAGGGCTTAAACCCCTTTGTTGTGGTTCCCTGCAGAATCCAACTTAGATTTATGGCAAACTTTAGTCCTCATTGGCCCCAATATGGTCAAGCCTATTTCAATCAATAAATAAATTTTCCTAAGAAAGGATGAGTGATATTTTTGAGATTTATTGGGAAAGTATTATTTACAATCATTTTATTTCTCTTTCTCTTCACACCAACTCTTTTAAAAATCTTTGTAAATAATATTATATTTTCTTTGCCTCTTTGTATGCAGATGACCAGATTGCTTTTACAGCATGTACCCCTTAACAGTTTGGGGTTACGCCCTGGTCATGTGTTAACATTTTGGCTGACAGGCAGAGCCTTACCCCAAGAAAAATAATCAATAACTCAATTTTTGAAACCAAGGATGACACTCTGTTCAGGAGTTTGTGAATCTTAGGAATACATGCAGTTCAGAGAGGCAATTTAGATTGGGTTAATCCAGAAATTTCACATTAAGAGATTCCAATTCAGTGTCTGTAGTACATAATCAAAGAGTTTTTATATTTAGCAATGGGCACTTTGGGGAAAATACTGGTGGCAAGATTAAACACTCTGACATCAGAAAGCCTAAATATTAACTCAGAGATTTTCCAGTATGGTTGATGTTTCCTCTTTAGTAAACTAGATATGATAATCGTAATAGAGCTGTCCATTGTGTACCAATAAGTAATTTGTAGCAAACATTACTATGTTACAACATTACTATGTTACATTATTAGAATAAAAATCTTAACTTTTCTCCCCTAAAGGAATTAGTTAAACTATCAAGACATTTCTCTAGCTTCCCTACTTCTTATGATATCTTTGGAAATAGGGCATAAGGAACTGACCATGCCCATAACTGACCATCCCTCCTTCCAACTTCCCTGCACAGTCACTGTCTTCTGTATTCTCACTGCCATTTCTCTTGTACAAGTCATCAGGCATGTGGCACTTTTTACCTAGAATGTCTTTCCAACTGTCTTTCTGAATATATAAATATTTTCCATCTGTGAAAATTCAAATCAATCATCACTTCCTCAATGCAATCTTTTGATTACAATATTTGCTTTCTGATTATGACTATATAATGATGAGTTTCTTCTTTTATCTTATTTGGTCACTGAGTTTAAATCTGTTCTAACAGTGGGAAGGGTGAAATAGGCAATGGATGATATTTAATGACTCAACCCAGAACAGTAAAGTCTGTTTCAATTGCTTAATTCAAACATTTCTGGACCTAATTTAGCATTATATTATACTTATTTTTCCACTTCACATTCTTGATGTTGACTCACTAAAATTTCTTAGTCTCATTTGCTCGTTACCAATGTGGAATTATAATATCTAAAATTTTTAAATAAGTAGTGATCACAAAGGCAATTTTTGAAGTACTTTAAGCATTATCAAGCACTGAAATTGAAATGTCTTTTGTCTGTAATATACAACAGATAGCATGAACCAGCACTACTTTAGACATAAAATGAGTCAATGTGAACAAAATCATTCTTTTAATTGAAAGTTGAATAAATCAATAAGTATACCAAAGGGAATGGTAAATATTATATAGCATTCTAATAATATAATAGCATAAAAGAATAATAAGGAAGCTATGGAGTCTATTACAAGGTAATGTTAAGATGCTGAGCTTAATTCCTTATGAGAATCAAGGGATTATGGAGTAAAGCAGTGTTCATATGTTGGTAGAGATTAGGTTCTCCCTTTAAAATGCTAAGTAAAATTTAGTAAGAAAAGTATCTATTTTCTGAAAATTGAGGTGGTGATGACAACTAAGAAAAGAAGACAGAATTTAGAAACAAAACACTTAAGATTAAATCTCAGGTATTATAACTCATAATCACAGTCACCAGTTGTTAGTCACCAACCATCATTGCCCTAAGAGGGTATGGTTGTACCAACTATCCCTTAGTGTCCTTCTTCAGTTTGAATTATCCTAATCTCTAGAATCACTAATAATCATAATTAAAACCATAATCTCATTAAACATAGGTTAGAAGGGTCCTGGTGTTGCTAAGTCAATAGAACTGGGGATTCGAGGTAGATCCAAACCAGCAGAAGAAGTCCATCGAGTTTTCTCAGATCAACCCTCCTGTAATTTCCACACAGGGAGAATTTATGATATGTCAACACAACAGTAGCTGAAAATGCCACATGCAGTTGTAGTTTAGGATCAGCCTAGAGAAGAATGGTGGAAAAGAATAAAGAACCTTGAATCTGACTATTCACCCGAAATAACTTGTTTCAACCACAAGTGATGGTATAATGAGCAAGATTAAGTTTCTTTTCTGATAGCAAAGATGAAGCCTGGAGACTAAGTTCAGATAAAGAAAAACACAGAAACATATTTTTATGCCCCCAGATCATTAACGAGTCTCTTCAATAATAGGAACCACTGAACACTTAGATGTGGTAGGCTTAGCAATTTACGTGAATTATCACATTTCTCTTCCCAAACTCTCCCTGAGTTGAATGCTATTATTCACTGTTTTGCAGACAAGGAAGCTGAAATTCATGGTCAAAAACAAAATTCAAACTGCTGGCAACAAAGCCCCTAACCTAGTTACTACCTTCTATACTCCATTTTGTTGAGCAAACTGCTTAAGGATTTAATAATTCAGGACATTAGATGCAGAGACTATCTCTAACAAGCTTATCTTCCCATTAGATAGTTCTTCAGAACATAGAACATATTTTCAAATTTTTGTTTTTGCCTTACAGCACTGTGCATGGGGAAGGGATAGAGAATATCCTCAAATAGATGTCTGGAATCCAGTCTCTCAGGGACCACAGGGCACAATAGCCCACAAGCAGGCAACCTTTGCTTAGTATTCTTGTCCTGAATTCCTCAATGGATTCCAAGACAGAAGCAATTTGGTGCCAACATCTTTTTTTTTCCTTTAATTTTTATTTTTAATTAATACATGTTTTCTTACATTATTGTGTACCCTGAATTACTCCCAGCACATGTCACCCATGAATCGTTATACTATTCACTTGTGTTCATCCCTCTCCCCAATCTGCCCTCCTGCTCCCTTTCTGTATGTTTCAGTTATCAGTTTGTTAATTTTGACTTTGTCCCCCCTTTTTTGTCTTTTAGTTTGTTTTCTCTATCTCCCACATATAAGTGAGACCATCTGGTATTTATTTATCTTTTTCCTTGTGGCTTATCTCCACGAGAATAATTCCTTCTAGCTCCATCCATGTAGCCACAGATGACATGAGTTTGTGTCTCTTTTCTGATTGCTGAATAATGCTTCATGGTGTAAATATACCACAACTTTTTGAGTCACTCGTCAATTTGGGGGCATTTGCATTGTAATCATGTCCTGACCATTATAAACTGTGCTGCAATAAACATAGGATTTCAGATTCCCTCTTGAATTAGTGTTTTTTGTATCATTGGGGTAGATTCCCAGAAAAGGGATTGCTGGATCGAATGGTAGTCCCATTTTAAGTAGTGTGTGGGTCTTCCACACAACTTTCCATATTGGTCAGAATAGTTTGTATAGTCCTACTTCCCACCAGCAGTGTAAAAGTGTTCCTTTCTCTCCCCATTATTATCAGCACTTGTTGTTACTCTTCGTTTTTTATATATATATACCAACCATTCTTACCAGTGTGAAGTTATATCTCATTGTGGTTTCGCTCTTCATTTCTCTGATTATAAAATAAGTTGAACATTTTTTAATATGCCTGTTGGTCATTTTTATTCCCTCATTGAAGGAGCATCTTTTAAGCTTTTCTGCCCATTACTTGACTGGAATTTTTGCTTTTAATTGAGTTGTGTGAATTCTAAAAATGTGGAACACCACAAATTTGCATGTCAACCTTGTGCAGATGCCATGGTAATCTTTTCTGTATCATTCCATTTTTAGTGTATGCGCTGCCAAAGTGAACACTGGTGCCAACATATTAATGAATACAATGACAGCCTGTCTTCCATTTAAATTTAGTGATAGTTAGCTTATAAAATGACTAGACAAATGAGAAATCACTTATCTCCTTGGACTCACAGTCAAACTATCTAAAGAAATGATGTAGTGCAACATATTCTTATTCATCATGCCACCATCAGTTTAATCAAGATTATAAATAATAAGCTTTTCACAAGGTATTCTATGATTAAAGTATATTTTTCAATTTTAAGATTACTGAAAACTCCAGCCCCTTCCATTGTTGTCATAATCCCTGCTAAGAACACGCCATAATGAACCCATGGTCATACTGGAAATATAAGACACCTTGCTTTGAATTAAAAGCAAGTATTGCCATATACTCCAATTCAAATCAGTGTAATAAAGGGGATACAAGGTCTTACCTTATGCCATGGGAGCAATAGGTCCACTCGATGGCTTTTAGTACCTTTCTACTATAAGCATGTCATATGATGCTATGGATGCACCATAGGCCTGCTGTGCAAATTTTTATTACAGCTTACCTATGATCTTCTGTGAAACTTTATACAACATGGAAAATCTTGGAATTATTCTGCTTCTCCCAGTAGTTTCAGAAGCCAGAGAGGAATAGGTTGTTTTCATCTCCACTGTGGGAGGTGCTATTAAATGCTAACTGCTAGTGTCCCTGGTGGTCACTGTCATTTTGTAATGTTACAAGGGTTTTTGTTTTAAAATGCACAGGGGGCTTATATAGCAACTTTATCAGATGAATTATCTTCTTTGGGAAATCTTTTGAAATATAAAAATACAGCAGACAAATGCTTGTATCAGGTTTTGCCAAGAAATTTCGATAGATAATTAAAATTCTGTTTATAGAGATCTTGCTTACCTACAAAAACATATCTGAAGATAATTGTTTCTTCAGTGTTTTTATTCCTTGCAAACATTGTACCTAAGCATAAATTTCCTCCTTCATCTGGTACCTTTTTCACCTTAGCTACATCAAATAACATTATAAATCACTGACTCATTTCAAATTAAATTTTATACCAGAAAACTAATCTTCTTATCCAAACAGTGAAATAATATACATGTTAGTATACAGAGAGCACCCAAATGGCATCATAAAGGGAGAAACACTGTTTGCAGACTTTCCTCTTGGGAGAACGGTCTCCCAAGAGCCACTACACATGGAGTCCACTAGTTTCACTGGGGCCAGTCCCCTTTAGATCAAAAGGCAAGTTTGTGATAAGGATGGAATGGCATCATTTTCCTTCTCTACTTCTGTTCAAATTTTGAGAAGAAACTTTAAGGTGTTGACCCAATAGTGAATTAGTGGTGGTGAAAGAAAGAGGCTTTTCAAAGCTGGGAAATAAAGTAGACAGAAACGAAAAGTGAACAACAGAGGGTAGTACAGCAAACAGAGGAAAGACATCCTGCACACACCTAAGTCTCTTAATGTTCCAGAAGAGGCTCCCAAAGCAGCTCTTTCCTGTTCAGTAAGATGCTGAATTTTTTTGTACTCAAGGGGTCTATAACCTTCCCATATCCTTCCTCTTCCTGGCAGAGAGTTGATTCCTTAATATTTTATGAGAGTCCATTGGAAATTATTCTGTGGGGTAGATTTTTTGCTGCATTATAGAGTCACCAAGTCAAATGTTAGATATTCGTAGGCTTCTCTAGGCCACAAGATGATGTCTCTGGAGACTAAGAAGCCATGAAAGGAGAGCCGGGTTAAGACAATCAAGGAAACTATAGAAAATTGAGTTTACTCAGCTGAAATTACTATCAAGTTCCCCCAACTACTTCTACACAGTGAAAAAGACCTACAGAGATCAAGGTTAAGGAAATACTTGTGCTGCTCTGGGATGGAATGCTTATGTACTTATCTGAATTTGTCTTATTTTCTGACTCTTCACTGCATGAAGCAAGAAACACAGAACTTGGAATAAAACAGGTTCAGCTGTTTTATTCCAATCCAGTTCAGTCTCTTAAATGTTCTTAATAAAAATCTGAATAACTCTAAGCTATAATTTCCATATTTATACAATGAGTAGATAACAGCTATCTCATTAGTCTGTCATGAAAATTCAATAAAATAACATATTCACTTCCTGCATACAGTGTTAACTCAGGAACTTAAAAATGTTGCGCATATATATATATATATATATATATATATATATATATATACTATTAAGAAACTGTTCAGAGTAATAGTAACAAATATATGATGAACAATAGAGATGACCTTTGATTTAACACTTAATATGTTAACCACTGCGCTAAAAATATGCACATAGGATTTCTGGACCTCATAAAAATCATACAGCATGGGTGAATTTAATAGAAAAATACTTCTGTATAAGCAGTAAGGAAAAAAACTGGGCAGGTACAAGATATTCCTTTCCTTGCTTGAGTCAGGGTTCTGCCATCTAATTTGACTTTAGGAAGGTTAAAGGACTTCTCCAAGGTCAACACAGTTAAGAATTGTCCAGTGATTATTTTCATTTTATATCCTAAAAAATAAGTCTTACCTAATTTATGCAACATATCTCAAGACCTTAAAGAAAGAGGCAAAATTGGAGCCCAAGTAAATCCATAAAAACTCAATACCCTAAATTCTGTTGCTTCCTAGCCCAGGTCTGCCAGTTAAATACTCCTCCCTTAAACCTGTATGATGGGTTTAAGCAATGCCATGGTTATTAGAAAATAAGGGAAGGTCAGTGGCTCTAGTCGAACCATAAAGTCCTCATGAGATAGGGCTGACAATGACCCAAGGTCACAAAACTCCCATTCAGAAAAGCCCAGACCTCAGCAGAAAGGAATAAAGCCTAACCACTAATTGCCACCACTAATGACACTAATTAAAGTACTGAAAGAAAGTAACTCTCTCATGGGAATTAATGTGAAGTCCAAATACCAAATAAAATCACATTCAGAGCCTCATAAGGGAACCAGTTTGTTATACGGGGATGTTAAAGTCTCTTTCAGGGCATTTTTATCACCCTAAGCTGAAATATGAGATGTGATCTAACTCCTGGGAACATCAAAGAAACAACTAGATACTTATTTGTCTGGACAAGATCTGCATCAAAGCAGAGATGAACTGACCTCAACTACTCCAGAGGTTTCTATGTGCTGCCACTTGACAGAGATACTTTTCTGTTATCTCAGAAGCTGTGTTTCAAATACTAGAGAGAACTGGAAATCTCTGGAAAAGAACCTTCCATACTATACCTCTTGACATTTATCATGCAGCTTAAAGATTAACTTGGGAAAATAATGAGAATTTTCTAGACCAAAATCTAAATAAGTTAGATTGTGTCTGCAAGATTCTTCACTTCTTGGCCGGGCACGGTGGCTCGTGCTTGTAAGCTTCAGCCTATGAAGCGGCCAGAGCTAGGGATCATGGTTTGAGTCCCGCCTGGGGCCTGTAGTGAGACCTAGTTCCAAAAAAAAAAATAGTTGGGCGTGGTGGCACGCGCCTGTCATTCCAGCTATCTGGAAAGCTGAGGCTGGGGATTGCTTGAGTCTGTGGTACCCCGGGCAACGAGAGCCTGCGGTTCCACGGGCAAAAATAGCGAGACCTAATATTCTTCACTTCTTGAAAAAATTTCTTTAAACAATGACTTCCTTGATACATTTAAAGTGTGGTTCTGTTTACATAGTGCTTTTTAGAAAATATTTTTAATTCATAAAGAACCCTGTATTTCTCAGATCAGATAAAACTAATAAAAAATGAGTTTACTTGATTGATTTCATAAAACATCAACTAAGCCTGGTCTGAGTATGTGAAATAACTAATTACTAGTCATAATAGCAACAAAACAAAAACTTAAGCAGGCTGACAAATAGAATTGCAAAGTGTTATATGCAGTGCTTAGGTTTTACTAATATCCCTTGCCCTGTCTTAATGTTAATTCTATAATACTGTGTTTTAATTTTAATATATCTGGTTTCTGACAAATGATTCAGGAATAATTTTTCAATAGGAAATGCAAAAAAGCCCAAGTACCAAAATGACAAGAAAGATTTCAAACTGCCTTACCTAGAAATACAATGTTTCTCAATTGATAGAAATTCATCATAAACAACTAGCTATAACATAGTTCTCCAGAAAACCTCACCATGCTCTAATTTATCAAAGGCTACCACACTGAGTTGTCATTTAATCCTTGAATCAATGAAATATTTGCCTAGCCACTTTAGATTTATAAATACTTTATCAATTACTTGATATGATATACCACACCAATTTTAAACCCCTTCCAATATATCGGAAACTCTAATTCTTATTATGTTTACTTTCAAATGGAATTTACACAATCTTAACAAAAAAATCACAGTTTTAAAGGAAAATAATGAGCTTCTTCAGCATGCTCATTACATAGAAATAGACTGATAGCTAACATTTATCAAAAATTAATTTGCAATGCATTACAAGAATAAAATCTTAAGAGATCAGCTTTTGAATAAAACAAAGAAAAACAGATTTTAAGAACCTGGGTCTGAGAGGCCCACTCCTTACTAGCTGTATCACCTTAGCCACTTTAGATTTCAAATTCCACATCTATAAAGTAGTGAACTATATCTGCATAACATGGACTCATTTCTGGATCAAGTGGGAATGATTTCTGAGATATAATAAAGCCTGCAATGCTATCATCTAGGACATTTTTAAGTGAAAGAATAGAAAAAACAAAATATATTTGGTGACCACTTCTCCTCACATGACTATTCTTTTGACCTTCTCAAAGTAGAATAACCAAAATAAGTTACCTGAAGTGGAACTCATAGAAAAGGAGCAATTCTCAGGCACTGGAAAGTTTCCTCTTTCGGCAGCTACTAAATTTCTCTGAGCCTTAATAATCACTTCCTTTCTAAATGGAGCGATTTACCTGCCCCCACCTACACAGACATGTGACAATAGATTTAATGTTGTTGTCTTACTCAACTTTCTTATCTGTGAAATTGGCCTTAGAGATAATATATTTAAAAGCTATAGCCTATGCTTAGCAAATGTTTCTTTATTCAACAAATAATCTGGAACAGAGAATGGAACAGAAAAGTCCCATGCCCCACTGAGCTTATTTTCCCATATGGAAAGACAGACAATAAGGCTATTATATATTATTTATATACAATACATAATCTTTTAGATGATGGCAGTGCCAGCTGCCCAAGCTCTGAAGGACCTGTGCTTGGTCTAATCTACTATTTCTACCTTGATATTCTCAAGTGATCTTTGACAAAGGGATCTCACATCTACATTTCCTGAACTGTAAGTAGATGCTGCAATAAAAAAAAAATAAAGTGAAAAGGAGAATAAGGAAGTGAGGGAGATGTGTGAGAGGCAGAATAAGTGGCTACCAGGGCCTAACGAGGCTATGTATTTGAGCATGACACACAGGAATTAAGTGAGGGGCTAGTAGGAACTGAAAACTTCCCAGAGGAAGAGGTGGTTTTTTGTTTTTTTTTTGCACAAATCTAACTCCAGGAAGCTTATTTTATAGATGACCATCACAAGGATTATTAAAGTACCTCCAGCATCTTTAGAGGTTCTTCTGAACCACACAGCCATGCTTGCAGGGTGGGCACCATTTTTGTACTTTACATACAGGTGCCAGTTAAGTCAGCAAATGTCCTGTGTGTCAGAAGGCCTCTCTGAAAGAGTGACACTTGCAGGCACTTGCATAAATACCCAAGAGTTGAGCAAGTGTGTTGTGCAGAATGGAGTAAGAGGAAAGGACAGAGGAAGAGTAAATGCAAAGGCCTGAGAGAGCAGCAACCCAGCTTATCTTTCTGTAGTAGCCCAGAAGCCAGTAAACTCAAAAGGCATGAGGGTATGGGTTGGGGGAAGGAGTTCAGGTAAGAGATGCAAATAGAACCATAAAGTCATTATCAAGAACTTGACTTTCATTCAGCTAAGGAAAGTCATTGATTTTTTTTTTATACAAAGTATCATTATAGATTTGGAACTGAGAACAGACTTGACTAGAGTTAGAGTACAAGAAGTGCACTTTGGGGACCACTGTAATTATCAAGATGAGAATGGTCATGGCTCAATCCCAGATAGTTACACAGAAAAAAAAGTGGATACTTTTTTTAATGTATTTTTGAAAGTAAAGTGAACAGGCTCTGCATTTGTAAAAGGGTATAAGAGACAGAGAGGAGAACTGACTCCAAGTTTCTTGCCCAGAGAAACTTGAAGGAGAGAGTTACTGTTAAACAAGTCTGGAAGAATTTATTGGTAGGGAGTCAGGAAATATCTTTTAGATACATTATATTAAAGGTATATATTAGACATCACACTGGACAACAGTAGGCATTCAGGATAAGGTCTGAGGTAGAGTTTCAAAATTGATAGTCATCAACACATTATTAGTAGTCAAAGTCATAAGGCCAGATAGGGTCACCAAAGAATGAGTGAGGCAAAGGTCCATAGACTGAAATCTGAAGTTCTTCAGCATTTAGAGGTCAATGAAACAGAATAAGCAGGAAAAAAAAAACTGAGAAGAGTCAGTAAGATTCAAGGAAAAAGAGAAGAATGTGATGACATGAATTCCAGAAAAATATGATCAGTAGAAGAAAGATCCCTAAATCACCTCCTGCTTATAGTTCAAGTAAGATGACAACTGAACTTTGGTCTACAAGAGCAGAAGACCTTCAGAATAAAGGTCTGCTATGGAAATTTCTCAAGAAAATAACTGAAAAACTGGCCATTCCTAAACATTATTTCATGGGACCATTAGAATACTAAAGTTCTGGGAATGGTATTAATTCATTTAAGAGGAATATCGTTTAATGTCAGTTTGTTCCAGACATAGCTACCAGAATACTTGAAATATGTCTTGTGTTAGAGAACAACAAGTATCACATGCTTTCCCTTCTATATGAATATGGACAAAGCAAATCAACTAACAAAAATGGGAATAATTCAGATTCTAAGAACCAAATGGTGGTACCAGAGGGGAAGGGGAAGAAAACTAGAAAGAAATGGTTTGAGATTGACCAATTTAATAGTAGTAAGTAGTACCAGAACTTTGGGTGTGAGTGCACAATGATACATACGCTTGTCAAAGTATGAAGCTACATACCTAAGTATTAGAAAATATAGTAAATCAGCAATCAATTGATGAAAAAATAACAAGTGTGTTTTGTGTAAGCTAGAGACATAATTTTAATTTTATTTAAATATAATTAGTCTTAAAATTTATACCTGATTCAGTGATTTAAAAACTTATGTTTTGAACAACTCATGTTTGAAAATCTATTTTTAATCATAATTTTATGAAGTGCAGAGAGCAAGTATTTTTGATGAAAATTTAGTTTGAATTAGTTGTAACAGTAAAGTACACACTGTATTTTAAAGAGTACAAAAAATGAGCTTAAAATATACTCTTAATAATTTCTATATTGATTACAGGTTAAAATACTATTTTAAATATATTGGATGAATGAAATATATCATTAAATTAATTTTAACAATTTCTTTTTACCTTTTTTTATTAAATAATTTACATCTAACTTTCATTCTTTATAAACCCCAGAGTTCACCCACCCATCCTCTGACTGTTCCTATCCCCCAGAGTTGTGTACTTCAGTTTGGTTGTTAGCTTGCTTTTCTTCATGATTTTTTGTTTATTTTTTCCTTATTCCATATATTAGAGAAACCATTTGGTTTCTGTCTTTTTCTTTTTGACTTGTTTCTGCTAACATGATTTCTTCTAAGTACATCCATGTTATCATAATATCATCAAATTTGTCATTTTTAATTGAGGAGTATTATTCTAGTGTGTATATATACCACATCTTTTTTATCCAGTCATCTTTTTTGGGACATTTCAGTTTCTTCCATATCCTTGCAATTATAAATAGTGCTGCAGTAAACATTGGAGCACAGGTGTCCCTTTGTATAAGCATTGAGGTCTCCTTTGGGTAGATTCGCAGAAGAGTAATTGCGGGGTCAAATGGTAGCTCCATTTTTATTAATTTGAGGGCCTTCCATACAGTTTTCCATAGTGGCTGGACCAGTTTACATTCCCACCAGCAGTGTATGAGTGTTCCTTTCCACATCCCTACCAGCACTTGTTGCCCGTTTTTTGGATGCGGGGCCGCTGAAAAATTTAATATTACATCCTGACTTGCATTATACTTTATTGGACAGAACTGCTCTAATGGACTTATGCTACAATAAAACCAGATCTTGCCAAAATTAAAAACTATTTCACCTGTTTCATTATAAGCTTCTCTACAATAACTGAAAAACAATGATGTAAAGAGTATTATAGGATGCTTCCTTTCTGGAAATTTGCATGTACTCTTTCCAAGGTTTGCACTCAGGAGAAAGTCCTAACATACTTCACTGGGCCAATTTCCACATACCCTTCAAAATCCTGTGTTAGCAATACATGCTTGGAGGTGAATTTTCTTAACTCTGAAAATCAAGTTCTCCTTGCTTTATTGGAAGATTTAGTTCATTATGCTCTTCATGTGTGTGTATATCCTACAGGACTTCCTACTTCAAAGCAAGGATGTGTCATTCATGTTTAGCTCATAAGAGCTTAGCACAAGCCTGAATATTTGGTAAACCTCAAAGATACTTGAAAAGAACTGTGCACAGATATGATGGAAGGACAGAATTGAAAGGATATGTGCAAGCATACTTTAGAAAAGCTCCTTAATCCATCTGTCAAGCTTAAAGAAAACTCAGACATCTGCAAAGAAGCCACAGAATCTCAAAGAAAAGAGAAATAATATAAATGGCTGATACTATTATGTACAAGTAGGTACTTTTCATTTAATCTACACAAGAACCCTTTATTGTTATAATAACCTTTAAGAGTCGTTGAGCATTATTTGCTAGACACTATAGTAAGTACTTTGCATATCTTAGTGTTTTTCATCTTCACTTCTTATCATGGGTTCTATTATAATCCCCATTTCACTAGAGCCAAGAGGTTAAGAAACTTGCACAAGATTACACAGCTAATAAGTCAAAGCCAAGATAATCTATCCAGTCAGGCCCTAATACTTGCAATCGGAAGAAAGCATAATCTTACTGCAAATGACTTTCGATACAAACATTTACAAATCTGGAAGCCAAGAGAAATCAAGTAGAGGTAAAAGTTATCCACAGAGGCACGTGGCAACAATAGTGAGTTATCCCAGAAGACAAGTCAAATAGGACAGTCGGACACCTGGATAATGATTTTGATGGACTAATATACTCAGAATGATAATATAAAGCATAAAATCTGGCAGAACAAGTCATCACTGCATGATGCATATGTAAATTATAAAAATACAAAAGCTAGCAAATTGTTGTCACAAATAACTGAGTAGTGGCTTTCCCTTGGGAAGAGAGAATTTATTGTAATCTTGGGGAGCTACCCAGGGGTGTTTGTGAAAGATCAGTTGATTGACTTGAGTGTTAACTATTTGGATGTTTGTAATTCTTAGTTAATTGATCTAAGTTTTATGCAAAAAAAGCAACATTGACACCTGAGCATCCTAGCACTAGAGCCCACACTCCTTTATACCCAAAGGGATAAGTGAGTAGAAGTTATTTAAGTATCTCTCCTCATAACTGGGTCCTGCTCATTAGTCCTGTCTGACTAAATATGTCCCCACCCAGCACTCTGTAAGTCTCCTATCTAAGCAGGCATCCTCCAACTTTTTATCACTTATTGCCTAGAACTTGTGATAAATAGCTATTTCAAAGTGACTGGGCCACAGGAAACCCAGATACTCAGATCAAAAGTTACTCCAGGTGCCTCCATGAGGGTGTTTTGGATAATAATAGCATTTGAATCAGTAGCCCGATTTAAACTACCCTTGGGTAGTTTGAAGAGAACTTTGAAGAGACCTTCCCCCAATCTGTTCAAGTTCTGAGGAAAAACAGTCCTTTTTAGTTTCTCCCTCCCAAGAAAAAGAAGGAATTCCTCTTGGCTGAATTGTATGAACTAGGACAGAACACTGGTCTTCCCCGCTTACAGCTCTTCCTGGGTCTCCAGCATTCAATGATTCACTTACAACACTAACTCTTCCAGCTCCCAAATCAGCTCATCCATGTCTCCATTATTCAGGCATAGTTCAGTGGTTACGTACATTAACATTTTTGTAAACAGATTTTTAGAACTATTTCATCTTGTAAAACTAAAACTTTATATCCCTTGAATAACAGCTATCCTTTGCCTTCTCCCCTAACCCCCTGTTGACCACCATCCTACTTACTCATACTGTGAGTCTGATTACTTTAACTAACTTGTAGAAATGGAAGTCACTAAAAGACAAGTACCAAGTACTTGTCTTTTAAAAGACAAGTACTTGGTACTTGTCTTTTAGTGACTGACTTATTTCAGTCTATTACATTCATTCATACTGTAACAGTGATAAGGTGCCCATACTTTGTAAGACAAAACAATATTCTTTCATGTATACTATATGTATACATCTTGTTATCCACTCACTTTTGGAAGTACATTTGGATTACTTTCACCTCGGCTACTGTGTAAGTGCTGCTACCCAAAAGTGATATAACTAGATCATATGGTGGTTCTATTTTTAATTCTTTGAGAAATCTTTACACTATCTTACATTGCAACTACACCACTTTGCAATCCCACTAAGAGTGCACAAGTGTTTCAGTTTCTCCATAGCCTCACCAGCACTTGCTATTTGCTTGTTTTTGCTATGATTCTAATGAGTATGAGATGATATCTCACTTTGGTTTTGATATGCATTTCTCTCATGATTGACAGTGCTGTGTATTTTTTCATACGCTAATGTCCATCATATATCACCTTTTGATAAATATCTATCTAGTCCTTTGCCCATTTTTTAAAATCAGGTTATTTGATTTTTTTTGTCATTGAGTTATAAGAGTTCTCCATATATTCTAGACACTAATACTTTATTAGGCAAATAATTTTGTTTTTGTTTTAAGAATACAATAGAAGGCCGGGCATGGTAGCTCATGCCTGTAAGCTTCAGCCTATGAAGCGGCCGGGGCTAGGGATCGCGGTTCAAGTCCTGCCTGGGGCCTGTACCTAGTTCCAAAAAAATAGCTGGGTGCGGTGGCACATGCATGTAATCCCAGCTACCTGGGAAGCTGAGACTGGGGATTGCTTGAGTCTGTGGTACCCCGGGCAATGAGAGCCTGTGGTTCCATGGGCAAAAATAGCAAGATCTAGTCTAAAAAAAAAAATACAATAGATCCTTGAATAATTTCACTTTATTCAATGTCATTTTATCACAGTATTGATGAGAGGGAATTTTAACCTTGGCCACTGTCAATGTGGAGTTTGCATGTTCTTCCCATGTCTGTGTAATTTATATGTATGTATTCTATCCAGTTTCCTCCCCGTTCCAAAGATGTGCACGTAAAATTAACTGTTTTGTATAAACAGCCCCAGGATGAGTGCATGGGGTCTGTGTAAGTGTTGTAATGGGAGAGTGTCCTGTTCAACATTGCTTTCTACTTTGAGTCCTGAGCTGCAGGAGAATGTCAGGCCACCTGTGATCCAGACCAGGATTAAAAGGGTTGGAAAATAAATAAGTGAATAAATGAAAATTATTATGGAATATAAAAAGTGCTTTCAGATCTTAATCTACAATTTTGGTGATATCTTATGACCAGAAATAGGCTATAGAAACTTAATTCTTGTTTGTATTTGTCAGCCTAGATGAAATTGGTTTTGTCATTTATCATTTCACTAAACGTCCCAGTATTCCAGAATCTATCAATGAAGTTAAGTGTGAACTTGTGTTGTGACTTGTTTGCTTCCAGATATTTTTCTCTTTTTTTAGATTGGGAACTCCATGAAGCTGTATATTTGTTTTACCTCTTCTATATACCCAGACTCTATTATAATGACCTGTAAATAGCAGGCCACCAGCCAATGGGAATTTAAAGCAAGCAATAAGTAAAAGCCATACAGCTAGGCCAGTGCACATGGTTTTGAACCACTCTCTTATTCCATGGGAAAAATAGAATCCTGCTTGAGTTGGAGCGTACCGACTTTTGCTACTGGTTGTACAGTTTAGCAAACATGTTCACTCATCTGGTTTCTCCTACACTAGTGTTTTGTCCCATGTTACCAGGACTGCAAATTAGCTGTCAAAAGATACAGGCCAAATCATAAAAATGGCTAAAAGACAATGACTCGCTATGAGACCTAAAGGAGACCAAGCAATGTGGAAAAACTGAGATGATTAACCAATTCAACAGCAAGTTGAGCACATCAGGTGCAGGAGAGGGCAGTCTCCCACATGGATACTTTCCTCCGGAGCTCCATGAGCACAGGAGGAAGTATGATGTTTAGAAAAATAATCTTACCAAAAGGAAGTTCAATCATATGCTTTTTATAGATATATGTTTGACAGAGAAATTTTAATAAAATATAGTAAAAGACATTTACCCTTTTACAATGGAAATATCAGCTATATAGACTATTCCCCACCCAGAAAACCTTATAGACTAAAAAAGAACAAATAAACAAGTAATACATGTATATATAATAATGGAAACTCCAATTAGAGAACTGATTGTTGAATGTAAGATGAAAATAAACTGTGGAGAGAGAAGCAGGAAAAGGTCAAAAGCTTGTGGGAAAAATTGTAGAGACTTTGTCTAGAACAATAAAAGCAATAAGGGAAAGTAGATGAAGGGCATTGAAGGAGAGAGAAATGAAGACAGTGTGATGAGAGAAATGTAGTTTATCTTTTTTTTTCCTTCTGCAGATGACATTGAGTTATTTGTATTACAATTTTTTTTAAAAAGTCAGGAAATCGATACACACAGCTAAAAATGTGTCAGAGTTTCTTCCATAGGTTTTGGAAGCACTGTCAATAATGCCACTTTTGGCACCCTTTGAAAGGTGATCCATAATACAGTTATAGCCCCACTTATTTTAGGCTTATGGGAGGTGGGGACACCTGTTTGAATAAAATCTGGTGTCCTGGGATATCTTGGCAACAATATGTAATGAAGTCAATGTTCATTATACCTCATTTCCTCTTAATGAAATGTATATTCAGAAAATATATATTGAATACCTGTGCCATATATCAGGAATATCAGGATGGCTAAGGGAGATATTTCATAAAAATATTACTATTGCATGAGATTAATTAACTGGTAAATACATGTACAAGTCCATTGGCACAGGGATTCCATATCTGAAAAAAATATGAAGTTAACATTTATAAGATGCTTAAAATAGTACCTGTAAAGTGTGCAAAATTTAAAATATGAGTGTATGTACTATATATACATTATATTCTCTATGAGACTGATTTAAAAAATCAGGACAATAAAAAATAAAATATTAAATACCAAAATTTACATTAGGATTTTTCTCATTTTCAATTTCCTTTGGATACACCTTTTGGGGTACTCTGTCTTTATTCCTTGTCAAGTTTCTTAAAATTAGCTCAAATTAACTTATTCTTCCTTAGATTTCCAGTTGCTAAATAATTATTATCTTCCTGGAATCAACACAAAAAACACTGACAACTAACAAAGATTAGCCCATTGTATAACAGAAGCATACTACTTGCATTCTACTATGAACAAAACAGAACAAAGTAACTGCTCTTTTCATTTCTATATAAATAAACTTCAGGTATTTATATCACAGTTTTTCAATTTGTTAATGTTTAGGATTCTTTTTATTGCCTTAAAAATGTCATATCTGAAGCTATACAAAGTATATGCTAGATGATAGATTAAGAGAAATCATTTACATGTCTCTGAATCAAATCTGCTCCCTGACTAAACAGTTTTCTATTTATATGTGTGTGTACATACATATGAGATTATGTACCCATGTCATGAACCAAGTGCCTGTTTTTTGCATTCAAGATGAACTATTTTCAATCACGCCTTCTCTTTGTATTTTACACTAGAAGAAAGATATGATCTGTTAAAATAGGCCACAGAACCAAGGCCAATTTTTAAGTATGCCATTTTATTCTGAATAAAAGAAAGTTTGGTCTCTTATGAGTAATTTTACTAGTGATTTTTGAGGAAATATTTAAGATGCAGGAATCTCCTGGATCTCTATGATTTGTGGATCTGTTCATAATTTCCAATTAATTAAAACCTTAGGCTCTTGTTGGTTGTGTACTTATATGTAAATAAGCCATGGCTTCTGTTTTTTAGAATCTTTGTGTATTTCATGGGCAGGAAGGAGATAAAAAAATAATAGGTAAGGAAATTATAAAGAATGAGCTTATCTGGTGAAACAGATAAAAAAGTGATTCACGTTAGAGATTACTGAAAATGAGCCTTGAGAAATAAGGAGGATTCTGACAAGCAGGAACATATAGGAAAGTTCTGTGATAAAGACACAGAATATAGGAAGGTAAAGAAGATACACATTTATTGGGGGAAAAGAGCATATTGCGGAGACAGAGCAAAGCAGCTGAGCTGCAGCATACAATACTAGAGGATAATGCAAGCAAGACTAGGCCAATGTCTACCTCGATTTTTACTCAATTTAGCCTGCAACAAGAAATCACGAGAATTTACTCAAAGCAAACTTATCAGGTATTTCTTCATCTCAGCTCTTCCTGTCATTCATTGTTTCCTCCATGAATAAATTAGCCCTTTCTGGAACTCATGCAAAAGAGACAGCCAGTTTATTGTCTTCATCTACAAATACTCTGTGACAACATTATCAGCACTTCCAATGGAAAAGGACACACCCCTAAAAAAGATGCTTAAGTCTGATTTTTCACCTGACAGATCTTTGTAATGAAAAGCTAAATGCAAAAGCTAATACTCAATTGTAAAATAGGTATATATCAGCTCTAGCTTTCAAGTCAGGAAAATGGTTGAGTAACAGTAACTCAAAAAAAGGTGTAATTTCAGTGAAGTTACATAGTAAGATAAGAGAAAATGAAATAATAGCTATGATTCAGCTTTTCCTTGAGATTGGTAACTACTGGCAATCATTCACTGAGAAATTCACATTTCTTACAGCTTCTATTATTTATTTGACTACATTTCTTTGGGATTTTAATTTATACCAAAAAAAAAAAATGTTTACAATTAGTACTCATGCATGCTTCCTGATGGTGACAGATCACACACAGCTTCAGCTAGGGAGGTATTTGTTAGAAACACACAGGAAAAGACCAAGAGTATTCGCACATAATTAGGGAACTGACCTCAATATCTTTCTCAACCTGGAGTTACTTCATCCAGTAAAACATTAGAACTTATGTATACCGTAGAAGGGCACAGAAGACAAAGAATGACAAAGTCAGGCACACAGATAAGGCTAATGGCATGTCACTACCTGAGCATTTTTTGAAAAGCATATTAAGTGAAGACAGATTTTTCTTAAATTCACCATAACTTAGATTTAGAAATAAAGGTTTAGAGATGAGCATAAGATACTGAAGTACAAAATTAAAACAACTTAAGAATTACTAGAGGGAGTTAATATAGTTACTAATAAAGTTGTTACTAATAAAGGACATTCAAGAATTCTAGAGAAAACATTTATCTTTTGGGTATTCATCAGCACCCAGTGGCAGGGGAACTTCACATACATAGGAAAAACACCTTTGGTGTTATTACTTAGAGATATATGCAGAGCTGACAGACAATGGGACTTTGGTGAGTAATGTAGAAATAGCAGATAATCAACATTTTTTATGGAAACTTGGCCAAATGGTGCTTAATTCTATCTAACAGATAATTCTATTACCTGTTCTCAATTTGCAATCCCCTCCCCAAAAAAAAAGGGAAGAAAGAAAACCCATGTTCATAAATGATACCAAACAACTTTTTAGTATTTGAAATTAGAACTGATAAAAATAAATTATCTAAATGCTTACAGAGATAATTTGGCTTTGGGAACATACAGCAAGCCCTATTTCAAGGCTTAGTGACCTACACAAAATCATTAAACCATAGAAGAGATTTATTAACTTCAAGTCTTCATCAATTTTATAACTTCTAGGAGTTAACAAGATATTATGGTAATATAACCCTTCCTGGATGCATACCATCATCCCAGTAAAGAATATATTGAGGGACTTGATATAGTAGACTACAGTGTCTGGAAATAATTATTAGTTTTACTAAAAATAATGTCTTGAATTCCCCTATGACATTAGAGTAATAAAATAATATTTGGGTTATAAGCTTACTAGCTAATATTTATTGCTTAATTTAAAGAAAGTTAACAGATTCACTGGGCATATACTATAAACTATATCACTTAGATGACTAACCAGAGTATAATATTATCTTGTTTTGCCTTTGTATAGTAGATGTTTCCAGAAAAATTAAGCTTTACCAAAATGTGTATATCAAACAAATTTTAAATTTATTGTGCAATAAAAAAATAGTAGTCAGTTTTCTGGTAAAGTAAACTTACAAATCTGCATGATTCACATACTGGATAATGAAGGGGTGGATACAATTGAACCATGAGTCAAGAATATGGTAGCTTAGTTTATACCAATGCTCCTGGTGCCAATTCTCTCCTAATGTCCCAAGTTTTACAATATAATTTCAGTGATATTAAAAATTTAATAGCATAGTAATATGTACAAGTATTTAAGTACTTTAGACAAGTAATATTTATCAGAAATCTAGACTCAGATAATCTATTAATCTTTGTGAATGCTAGCTAATAAGATTCTTTTTAAAAATGCTTTTGCCCTGTATTTGCTAAAGGCTTTCAAAAAACTATATGAAGGTCAAAGGTCTTCATTTCATTGCATTTTTCCCAATAGATCCCTTTGTAAAGAACTTCTTGTCCACATATTTCTTTATTTGTTCTATAAATGCTAATTTCCATAAACCGATATATATCTTATCCTTTTTAAGTTGGTCAAATATCTCACTGGCAAAGTAAAATGAAATTGCTCCTGCAAAGTCCTGACTTACCCTCCTCCGTCTTTTCCAAATACAAAGGGGGGAGGGCATTATCACAATAATATTTGCTTGATGATTCTCTGCCTTCATAGCCCAATTTTAAGAATTAACATCAGTAAAGTGACAAATCTTCAGAATACATAATGATACTTCAAAACATAGTTGGGTTTTCTTTTTAAAGAATCTGAGGTTTTATTTTCACAGAAAACCAGATGGTGCTTTCTTAGGGGGAATTTTTTTCTGTGTGTGTTTCTTTGGGAGAGGGGGGCAGAGCTAGTACTGAATATTGTTTTGTTTGTTGTAAAACAGGTGTGACAATCATTTTCTCCTGCTACTGTATTAGCACATTTAATTGCTGAGTTCACAGGCAGCCATCTCAATTCTTTACCAGCAGATGGTAAAAGTGATTTTAAAAGAGGAGTAAGGATTTTTCAAAAAACATTTCAGAACAGTATGAGATCTGCTCTTTCTTCAATGGGCGTGTCAACCTCTGAAAAAAACACTAATGGAAGTCACTTAACAGCATCAACAGTGCATGTGCCTTTCATTCCTTGTCAGTTACCCAGATTTTGTGAAATTACTTCTACATTATCTAACAAAGCACTATGGACTTGCAGTAACTTTCCTCAAATCACTTATAAGCATTAACTAATGAAACTTCACAATACTACAAAATATTTATTAAAAAAATTTACCACCTTTTTCCCCCCACTGAATGCACTGGCTGAGATGGAAGTCAAACATAAGTCTAACTCACAAAGCTTTATGCTCTCTGTCATATTTGCTGCTCAAATGTGAATTACTAGCTTATACAATAAGATCTATGATGCTGCAAGCAGTTAGTTGCTTCACTATTATCCATTCTCTTCATAGCTAATCCTACTTCTGTTCAGAGTGACCGTTGTTAAAGAAAAAAATATTCTGACACTTATTAAAATAGTAAGGAAGACTATCCAAGAGTAACACAATAGGAATACTGAAATAGGGGCTAGAGATGAAACTTCACTCCAAACACAAAAGACAGCTAGGGATTTACTGTGAAGGGACAGAATGAGGAGCTCAATGGCTAAAAAGTTAGAGAGAATACAACAAGAGCCAAAGGATTCTTGCCAAATGTACCTTACTAAATATGATTCTTGCTAAAGATAAGTTAAAGGCTTATACATCAATGGTGGGAAATGAACGACTTGATCAAATATCAAGTGATAAAGGGATTCTCAAAACTGACTAAGCAGGATGGATCATTAAGAATGATTTGGGCAGATCAAAGACAGGATCAGAACCAAAGCATAGTCAACAAGAAGCCTCACTTATGCAATGCAGTATGAAGGCATCTTAAAATATTAAAAATAAATCTACCATGTGATCCAGTAATTATGCGCCTATGTATCTATCTAAGGAAAAGAAAACAATGATGTTAAGGAATATATGTTCTCCTGTTGATTCTGGCTCTGTTGACAATAAGCAAGTTACAGAAACAACCTAAATGCCCAAAGATAGATGAGTAGATAAAGTATATTTATTATATAACATATTGGAGTCCTTCACAAACATAAAAAAGATGAATTCTTACCATTTATAATAACTAGGTGGATATGTGCTAACTAACAAATAAGGATAAAGGCAAATACCAGATGACTTCACTCCTATGTAGACTATAAAGAAAAAATACAAAGGAATAGACCAAGATGAGTCCAAACAAATCCTAGAAATGTTTTGTAACACTGAGACTAACAGTGGGGGAAGGAAAAGTATAGGAAGTGGGTGGGCCAAATGGACTGTGATAAAGCACTATGGATGCTTTGATGGTGGGTGTGGTGTGATGATATATATCCAGAAAGGTATGAAACTATACTCCTAAAACATATACAGTGTTGTAAACCAATGTTACCTCCATTTAAAAAAGTGATACTTTTTTTTTTTTTAAACGATCAGGACTCAGTGAAGTACAACCTAACTAAAGTTTGGTTAAAGGGTCTTTGTACCTAGTCCGATGTTCAAATCTTCCTGGAAGGTGAATGTGACATATTAAGAGGTTCTGAACAATACATAAGGAAAGTCTACTGCAAAGTTTTGAAAACATTTTACGTTTCTGATATAAGTACTGCCTCTTTCCCTCACTCCTTCCTGTCACAATGAATTCAAGTAATGATCATGATTAAAACCACATGCTTTATGAGAGTGAAACAGAAGCATGTAAAATATAGATTTAAATGTGCCCTTGTTTTTTGTTTTTTGAGTCCTCTAGACTTCTTGCTACACTAGAAAAGTTAAGCCACACTAGAGTCACACCCTCCAAATTCAAGAAAGCAATCTTGGTTGACCCATTTGATTCTTTTTTTTAATGACTGACTTACTATTATAGAGAGATCATGGCAAAATTGTCTTATATATAATTTGAAAGGTAAAATTCAAGAGACAATTCTAGAAAAGCAAATTTTAAGAATGAAGAAAACATAGTCACCTCTTTCTTTAGTATTAGCTCATTTTAAGAATATTCCACCTGGAGGAGAAATTAGGAAATGGAATTTGGATAAAAACCCCATAGGACACAGAGGTTTGGACCTTGTTTTTTAAAAACAGCATGAGAGGATATAGCTTTTATAAAACAATAGGATTCTAATTATATAAAATAGAAAATACTCTATCATTAAAATACCAAGTATAGTATTCTGAATAGTCACACATTTGAGCTCTCCCATGCTCTGAAACAGAGCCTCTCCACCTGGGAGCAGAGCATATGGCACACAGTGTGGAGACCCTTGGCGTAACTGCACTAAGGTGCAGCCTACCCCAAGACACCAGTGTTCCAAAGAAATATTACTAGTTCTCATGTGTGCTGTAAGATAAAAAAATATGGGGAAGCCCTGCTCTGATCAGTGACTCATACAATGGCTGGATTTTTAGGTGATTCAGGTAATTTGTCATGAAAATATAAAAATTTACAAATGACTTCTTTAGCAAATGACAGCAAATTAGTTTCATTTCTCTCACATTCGAGTTTATTTTGCTACTGCTTTTAATTTAAATTATGCATACAACACATACAAAAATGTACAAGTATGGCTCATACTTTAGGAAAGGGTAATTTTTTTTCCTTTTCACAATTTATTTGGTTTCCGATATCTGATATTGATTTCATTAAAACCAATCAGATGTGGTATTCATTCCTCATCCACTGGTTATTGTTAAAAATTGAATACTTTATAGTTAATACAGAATTTTTAGGAATTCCTGTTATCCTCATTTTTTAGCCCAAACCTCTAAAACTTATCTGTTTTAAGCTGCAATCAAATCAGAATTGAAGCAGAAAAAGTTATTTACTTCAAGTAGTGTTTATAACATGTATAGTTATTGATCTGGTAGTCTTTACTTACAGTAGTGTTCTATTTACTCCCCACAGAGCTAAAAAATAGATAATTAAATAACTGAATTTGTAATTCTGAAAGATGTAGTCATGAGTGGACAGGAACCTGAGTCATAAGATCTTCCTTTAAGCTTTTTTTTTAAAATATTTGAAATCACTATTTGTTTAACCAATATTTATATTTAGTTGTTTTCCAATTACATCATCATGAAAATTTTTTATTAAAAATTTCATCCCTCATTCTTACCGTGTTTTACCAATACCCTAAACTTAGACTATCTTTTTGAGCAAGAGTTTTTAAGTCTCCCAAATTATTGCCCTTCCACTGTATTTTCTCTAAAATATATGCCTTCCATGAGCTACTGAGTAACACTACAATTGAGCTCTCAGAATGCCCTAACCAAGGTTAGATGAGCCCACACACCTTAAACATGCCATATGCTAAACAGCTCTTTCTTACTCTACCACACAGAAATTCACCACTGCTCCCCGTTTCAGAGCTCCAACAACTTGCTTGTACTGCTTAAGTTAACTAAGCTAGCAAGATGGAGTCATCAGGATGACCCATTCCCCACTTCCTCACATCACAATTTTCCTTATTCATTCAACTATCACTGGATAAAAAAAAAAATAGGTTTAATGCAAACTCACTATGCAGTGGTGCAGCACTACTCATTTTGTTTTTTCTTTCTCTTCCACATCCCTTCCTTACCTGTCAAATAATATTTTTCCTTAAGGAAATCACCCAAATGGCATTTGTATTTCCTACACGAGTTTTCTTTAATGTCTCCCTACATTCTCCCATGAAAATGATTTTATTATGTGTCCAAAGAATTATTAAATTAAACACTACTGTCACAACACTCATTGTAGTTTGATTTGTACTGAAAAAAATTATCTGTGCCTTTTCCATAGATTAAATGTGCCTATATAAAATTAAATACTTTATACACCTTTAGTCTCCCATCAAACACTTAGTATGGATGCTTAAAGATTAATTACCAACATAAACCCAAAGTCCAAAAGGTTGACAATGTACAGAAACCAGATATTTGTGGGAAGGTCATACTTTAGAAATCATGCAAGCAATCACTTGGGAAAGGAAGTGATAAGAATGGGTCCCTGTCCTGTAAAATTAATATACTAGGTAGATAACCAGGAAAGGACTCGATCAGGAAACAGTGCAGCAGGTTTATTGTAAACACTTGGATTGACATTCTAAAAGTAGGATTAGGCCAAGCTAGAAAGCCTCTTTAAAGTAAATGAAACCATCAACAAAATGCGAAGGTAAACCAAACTATGGAATGGGGAAGAATATTTACAAACCATATATCCAATAAGGAATTATATCCAAAATAGAAAAGGAACCCATAACTCCACAGCAAAACAAACAACCTAATTTTATAATGAGCAAGGACCTGAGTAGATTTTTTTCCCAAAAAGACATGCAATCAATCAACAAGGTACATGGAAAGGTGTTCAACATGACCAATCATCAGAAAAATATGAATCAAAATTATAATGAGTTAACACTTCCTACCTCTTAGATTTATATTTTAGATCAGATAGAGATAGCAGATGCTGGCAAGGATGCAGAGAAAAGAGAACTCTTGTAGACTGTTGTTAGGTGTATAAATTGGTAGTCATTATGGAAAGTAGTATTAAAACTTCCTCAAGAAGTTAAAATATAATGATCATATCACTCGGCAACTTCACTTGTGCTATCTACCAAAAATAATAAATGTCAAGATCTCAGAGTACTTGTATATACTCACAGCAATATTTTTAAAATAGGAAAACATCAAATCGTCCATCCGTGAATAAATAAAATACAGTATATATTTACAGTAGAATATTATTCAGTCTTCAAAAAAATTTGTCACTAGGAACAACATAATGAATCTAGAGGGCGTTATGCTAAGTGAATTTAGCCAGAAAAAAAAAAAAATCACACGGTATCAAGGAAGAGATACAAACATACAAGCATACAAACTTCCAACTATAAGATAATTGTCTGAGGGATCTAATTTATAATATGATGACCACATCTGAAAACACTACTTTATAATTAAAAAGTGCTAAGACAATAGAATTTAAATCTTATTATAGACACAAAGGTAAGATTGAAATAGGAATGATGCAGTAATAATAGGACATCTCTCTCTTCCCGTTCCATCAAACACCCTAGATTTAACAACCTTGTTTTTATTATGTTTCAAGATAAAAAGAATATCCCTGAAAATATAGCATAGAAATTGCTGACAACTAGGTTATAGCAAAGCAAACTGGTGCCAACCTGAGTCCCCCCAAAATCTCCAAATGCCTGCATCACAACAATGAACAGACTAACTCTTGCCCACTTCCCTCTACTTCTCCCTTGGAAATCTGGATAGAGACCCCTACACATACACAGTCTGCTACCATCCTTAATTTGAAAACAAATTCAACTACTTTTCTCTCCTCAAATTCTGTTTCCTTTTACTGGCTAAGGGATATAGAGATAGGCATTTGGTAGGAAAGTGATGGAAATACTAATTAGCTGAAGGAAGGATTCGTTTCACAATAGATATATATACCAAATCATCAGGAAAAACACATTAAATATCTTAAGATTTTTAGTTGTCAATTATGCCAGTGGTGGAGAGAGGATGGAATAGACACTAGAATCCAGTTAGGGAATGAATCTCAGCAACAAGAAGTCCAATTACAATAGAGGAGCTAGTTTCAAGAATACTTTAACTACATTATGAGATTACTATTCTTTAAGCATAAGAGCACTGTGAAGCAAAAACAAGGCTGAGGTGCGAAGCAGAAGATCAGTAGCTCCAACTCTGGGAATCTGAGCATAATTGTATGACACCCAAAATACCTAGTGAGAGATAACAAGGTTCAGTAAACAACAGTCTTTGAGTTAAACATTAAATATCTATAATGTGGCCTAGATGTTTCTGAAAAATATGGATCATGCCCTCCCTTTTAGACTCATCAGCTACCACTGACTAACTATCACTTCTCGAAGCTTCAGCCATCCTAGTAATTAGCTCCACACGTGCCTCTCCACTGCCTTCTTCCCTGGTTTCCTTCTCATCATTCTAATGCTCTTAGTCCTTTAGTTTTCCACTCCAGCAGGTAGAGTATCGTTCACCTCACTGCCACAAAGAGATTATGAACTGCTTAAGGGCAGAAAGTGTGTCTTAATAGTCTTTTGTGTGTATACATGGTAAAACAGACAAATCATAAAATGTACCATCTTTAAGTGAATAATTCAACAGTGTTAAGTATATTCACACTATTGTAAAGAATTCTCAAGAACCCTTTAATCTTGCAAAACTGAAGTTCTTTACTCACTAAGTAACTCCCCATTTCATCTCCTACCCCCATAGCCTCTGACAATCTATCTTCAAAAACTTGACAATCTCGTTACCACATTTAGGATCACAATATTTTTTTTCAGCTCATGACAGGCTTATTGCACATCACTGTGTGTCTTCCAGGTTTATCCCTACTGTAGCATGTCAGAATTATCTTCCTAATTAAAAGGCTGAGTAATAGTCTATCATATGTATATACCTCCTTGTATTTAACCAGTCATTTGACCTTGTATTTAACCAGTAGGGACACTTGAGTTATTTCCAACTTTAGGCTGTGATGAATAACATTGTTATTAACATGGGTATATAACATCTCAAGACCCTGTCTTCAATTTTTTTAATCTATATACCAAGAAGCCTATCTGTTGAATCATATGAGAATTCAATTTTCACTTTTTTGAGAAACTGCCATACTATTTTCCATATCAGCTGCAGCACTTTACATTCCGCACTTTGCCTAAGAATTCCAGTTTCTCCAGGCCCTCCTGTTAATTTCTTTATCCTTATGAATGTGCATTGATAATAATCATCTTTTAAACCATACACATAATCAAGTTGATAACAGTCATATTTTAAATCATCCACATAATCAAGTCCATAGTAACTGTTCAATAGATAGTATGGAATTAATCTGGAAGAGAGCTTCACTCAGTAAAATCCATGGAGAGCAGAAAACATTACACGGTACATGTAATTCCATCTCAAGGGAGCTTCAAATAGAGCCAGTACTGTACAGTTTCTATGTTTCTACTTTCTCATTTGAGTTTTTTTTTAATATCTAGACACATGTACAATATTAGAGTGGGAGATATCAAAAGTAGATATGAAATATATACTTTGCAAAAATAAAACATAAAAATAATCAAGTAAAGTTTTATCTTTGTGTACATTCTATTATGTTAGTTATTCAGAACAGCATGTATATTCTTTTGTCACTTGGCAACAATTAATTCAGTCAAAATATACGAATTAACCACATGCTAAACATAAACACTGTGCTAGACTTAGACCCAGTGGGATAACAAGAACCCAGTGATTTGACTTGTTCTCAACATGGAACGTGGAAAATGGACCTAAGGATCCATATTCCTTAGTGGTGCTTCATCCAAGGAAATTCAAATTCCTCAAATGCAAGAATTTAAAAGTTAAAGAAAGTCTAATAGCTATCTGTTATGTGTCAAGCAAAATTATTTTATTCTAAAGGATACTTTAGACCCTTCTGTTTAAATGAAATGCATACAACACACTACATATATTTAAAAACCACTGGTAACCTGGTTTTCAATCTATAATTATGCAAAGTGCTGAAAAGAGAAGTCAAAGTTGAACTACTGCCTTGGACCATTCAAAATAATGTTTATAAAAAATGCCCTTCTTTGGAATATCGTATATTTCAGTTTAGAACCTCAAATGCAATCAAGAATAGAGTAACAAAAGAAGTAAAAATATATATCAGAAGAATGTAAACTAACAAGCACTTACAATTAGGATTAATGGAGTTCCTACTTCTGCATAGTATTATACGAATTGGGAAAAAAAGATAAAGGTTATTTATTCCCCCACTTTAGACCCTTCTGTTTAAATGAAATGCATACAACACACTACATATATTTAAAAACCACTGATAACCTGGTTACCCCCACTGTCATCCATTCTCCAACAAAAAAGGTGATAGACAACATATGATATATACAGAGCGGTGAATCCCTGAAACAGGTCCACATTTTTACAGTCATGGTCCTGGCCTTATAATGCCATGGTGATCAACCACAAATTTAGTCTTATAACAATAGTACTCATCGTTTCATATGCATCACCAAATTGTAATTTAAAACATGTTAGAAAAATGTTCCCTATGGATTCCCCATATACTCTTCTTGTGTCAATAGATAGCTTGACAGTTCATTAAATTAAAACATGCATTTCTTCAGAGTCTCATTTTCTTACAGAATTTGAATATTCCAATTTTTATATCATCATCATGTTGTTTTACCTACCTGACATATCTTCTGTAACAATCTATATGTGTTGAATTTCCCTAACTCACTCTGTTCTCTAAGCTAAAACCACTTACATTGACCTCCCTTAGTACTCTACAAACTGTAGTATAATAATCTGATGATTCCTCCCTGCTACATTTTATATGTCTTACAAAAAACACATTAAAGCTGTCTGCTCATTTTAAACCAATGTAAAAAAAATATGATACATATAATATAGGTCTTCATCCTAGCATCATTGTTTCAAGTCCTATATTCAGATTCTGGGGCTTGATTTGTCTGAGTGTGTGTGTGTGTGTGTGTGTGTGTGTGTGTGTGTGTTGACTTTGCTTACTTTTCCATAATGAGAATAATTAAATTATATATGTAATCACAGTAATTTTCATTTTTTTAGTTTATTTTATTCCAGTCACTGGGCTATTCATTTTTCACATGTTATCATAATCATTGAAAGAAACATTACCTAATTGAGGCATCAAGATAACTACTCCTGGCTGAGCACGGTGGAGCATGCCTATAAGTGACAGTCTATGGAGTCGCAGCTGGGACTGGGATCATGGTCAAGAACTGCCTGGGGCGTTCTTTAGTTCCCAAAAAATAGCTGGGCGTGGTGGTGCACACCTATAATTCCAGCTACTTGGGAGGCTGAGGCTGGGGATTGCTTGAGTCTGTGGTACCATGGGCAAAATGAGCCTGCAGTTCCACACGCAAAAATAGCGAGACCTAGTCTCAAGAAAAAAAAAAAAGATCATTATGTCTACTGATTTTAATAGGAAGCTGATAGAGAAAGGAAGTTAAGGAACTAGCTCTAGAATTCACATTTATTTGAGATGATAGCTCTAGCACAGGGCAGAGTCATTTCAAGTTCTTTCTCTGTCCCTCACAAGCCCAGTTACCCCAGGCAATTTCTTTATCAATGGAATTATGTGGTTGTGAGTAGAGTACTAATGAGAATTTTATATACAATACAATAAAAAATGACCATTATACAGGAAACACTTAGCAAGTGTTCTTTTTCCTTCTTTCCAACTAAATTAAAAAGTCTATGCCAAGAAACATCCCCATAACATCAGTGTTTTCAAGTGTCTAAAATAAAATACTGTTACCATAGTCAATAAATGCTTTATGACTGAATATATGTTAGTGTGAAGTAAAAATGATAAATTCAGATACTAATCAAGTTTAAGGTTAAAAATAATCACTACCTTAAAACCTGCTTTAAATTTTTCTTTCTGCCTAAACTTGAAGTCTATGATCCATTCACAAGACAATACAAAATCTATGAAAAGTGGTAATTTAACAGAGGTTTTCTGGAGACATAGTCAATGACTAAAGAGCTGAATATTAAAACAGATTGTGACCATTAAATTTCTTCAGATATAGAGAACCTGCTCTAACTGCCTAAATTTTATCTTATGTATTACATAAGAGGACAATACATAAGCAGCATGCATCAATAAGCACCTATAATGAAAGATCTACTAAGTGCTAAGTGAAAAATAAATGTAGGTACACACACACAAACACATAAACATTCATCACACAATGAACTCAATCTAATGAAGAAAATATGGAGAATATAGGTAAGGATATATTTGCTTTTTGCTAAGATTGAAAGATCAGAGAACACAATACCCATATGAACTTGATCTTGTAGAAGTGTGCAAATACACTACACAAAGAAGGAAGTAAAGGGATACTCCTACAGAGAATAAGGGACAGATGCACACACACAAAAATTAGATCACAATATGTTCTATATGTGTCAAGAAATCCAGTAAGATTAAATCAAAGAACAAATAAAGATCTATGGTTCCAGATAGTTTGAGAAAGGAACATATAGTCATAGACAGTAACAGATGGTGACAGGCCTGCTAAGAAGCACAGATTTTAGTAAAGCCAGAGTTTGGACTGTCCATTTCAATTCTGAGAATATTTTTACTCTACTATTTAAACCAGTTATATACCAAGTATTTTGAGCTTGGCTCATTCAAAAAACAGTATATTAAATAGAATGTTCTTGATTTTATTCTTTAAACTAAGAATAAAAATAAAGAAAAAATCAGTTATCCTACTGATGATGGAAATTACTGATAGATATCAATTCATAACAGATCTAACAATGGCTAATATAGGACATGATAAAACTTGTAAGTAACAGCAAATTAGTGAAAGAAATTTTTTCCTCAATTTGTGTTCCCTTTATATTGTTAGAAGCAATGGCCACAAAAGAAAAAAATGACAATCAGAAGTTACAATTTGTTAATATAGTAAGGATAAAACTGAATATAAAGGATATATAATAAGGGCAATTAACACCTCTGGAACTTAAGAAACCAAATTATTCCCAAAAAATTTTTCTTCAAATGTTATGGTTTTAAGAACTGCCAGTTCAAGTCTAAAGGACATTACAACAAAAATTGGCAATAACAAAACCTGGTCTTTAACCAAAAAAAAAGACATAAATGGCAATTATTTTTAGACAATCCATTCATTAACATGCAGTAAGTGTGCATAAAGAGAGGAGCCACTGAAATAACAGAAACAAGGGTCACCAGTTAGCAAGTTACTACAAAATAATTATAATTACTGAGACCAGGATGGTCTGGAGGATGAGAAACTACCAGAATGTATTTTAACATATGGAAAAAGAAAAATGGCCCTTGGTGATTCAGCCTACATAGTTTTGTTTGTTTGTTTGTTTGTTTTCATTTTGTTTTCCCTTAAAAAAATTAAGGGAATGACAGCAAGTCAAGGAACACTTCTGGTATACTATAATTTTATTCTAAGAATTTCAGAAAGCATATGGTAACCCATAGTGTCTAGTGAGACCCATTAGTCCCAGATTAATGAAGACACAAAAAGCAGTATTAAATATAACAAAACATATTAACCATTAAACTTAAAGGAGAAATGAAAAATGGAAAGCAGTGCAAAATGAGGTGTGGAAATCAAAGACCTTGGAGATAGAATGCTCATTCAAAAATATGATAGGAAAGAATAGAGAAATCTTCCTGGAGAAAAAAACATGAAAAATTATGTGGGCCTTATGTGATAGGTAAAAAGCAGAGAGAAAATAATACATTATAAAATACTCTTAAAGGTACTCAAAATCTTGTATTGCTTTAATGGTAAAGAATAATAATGAACCAAGCATCTGCACTAGATCTTTAACCTTGGTTATAAAAAAGAAAAAGTTGAGAAGGGAGGACCTCAGATTAGCTTACTTAGGAAACATACCCAAGTAGTGATAATTAAGCTCCCCAAACCTCTGTATTCTAACTTTTACACTTAAAATTTCCAGAGTACATTCTGTTTTCTTGGCCAAGCTCTGACTGATAGTCATAGTATAATGGTATTAGATCTGACTTGAGCAGTAAAAAAAACTGGACAGAATGAACAGTCTGTAATGGTAGGAGAACAAGTAAAATCACTGGTACCCTAAGAACAAATTTGTCACTGAAAACAGAGATCAGCAGCAATAAATCATTTAGGGGACCAGTTAGGCAGCAGGAATGAGTGCTAAAAGTTAATGGGGAAAAAATACAAGGAATATCTGAAAAAAAAGAGGGGTAATGGGAGAATAACCATTAATCCAGGGTCAACGGGATTACAGTTAGTCCAAATATATCATTAAGTACCTACAAATAATTTTACCTAAAAATCCCTTGTATCTAAAAATCGAGTGACCCAAATCAAATAATTTTTCTACCTACCTCAATACCTCATTCAAATACCAATACCAGAAAATAGAACACTTATATTACAAATCCAGATAAAAATATTCCTGTGAATTATATTTTTTAAAAGTCTGTTTTCCCTTTCAAATATAACATCCATTAAAAACAAGTGCATGTTTTCATATATCTGTCAAAGATATGTAAAGATATGATTAGTAGAGATCATTTAGGTCCCTTTCTTCTACCTAGGAGCATACACATGAATGAGAATTAAACGTGTACTACAAAATATTAGACATCTGAATGCCTCTATCTCTTAGTTACAGAACATTAACAGTGAAGGGGAAAGGTATTTCCTTTTATAATCAAATCTATATCCTCCAAGGATAATTACATGCTATAAATACATGTAAATTCTAATTTCCAAGAAATTTTCATTTAGATTATTTTTTAAAATTATATTTAGCATAGTGGTTGCCAAGCTTGTTCATAGTAGTAGGATATGTTCACCAACAGGGAAGCTCTCAAAGAAAGTTCTTCTGGGTCTTTATGGAGGCTTCATTACACAGGTTTGGTTAATTAAATCATCAGTGATTGGTCATTGATTCAACCTCCAGACTCTCCCTCTTTTCTGCAGAAAGGGATTGAAAGCTTCAGTCCTCTTAGTACAAGGTTGGTTCCCCTGGAAACCAGTCTCCATTTCTAGGGGGCCAAAAGTAACCTCATTAACACAACAAAAGACACCTATCACAGGAAATTTCACGGGTTTTAAGGAACTTTGTGCCAGAAACTGAAGACCAAATATATATTTGTTACTGCAAGTCACAGTATCACAACCACCAAGAACAATTAAGTCACAACCTCTGGAGATGGGCACAGGCATTAGAATGTTGTGAAGCTCCCCAGGTAATTCCCCTCTATGAGTAAGTTAGAAAGCTTTGTGTTGATACTGAAAGAGATGCCTCCCAAAGATGCTCAGAAGAGGTGTTGCCAAGTAATGTCACTTTAGCTTGTGGATTTTGATCAATACAGGTGCTTTTGGTTTTTGTTTTCTTTTGTTTTTTACATTTAAAAAAAAAACAAGTTTATTTGAAAGAGAAAGAAAAAGTGAGGGCCTGCATAGCACAGGTGGGCAGGAAAGCTTCAATTACACGTTCAAGAAAAAGTTTTACCTCTCCCTTAAGGACCTAGAAGAACAAACTGGGATTGCCACAGAGACTCAACGTTTTAGTTGAAACACCCTTTTATCAGGGAAACTATGTATCAGTGCAAACCTCCAGTAACAATATCAGGTCTTTGTCATGAGTCAGCCTTCTCTTATCACGTGAGTCTCCTTCATCTCTTCCTGAAGCCCCAAGCCTCTGTTCCATTCTCAGAATATATATTTTCATTTTGCCCCACTGGCTTTAGAATCTCTATCCATGTGCTCCACAAATAAGTAATTAGTTTTTTCCCCTATTAATTTTCTGATTATTTCTTCTAATAATTAATCTGATGTCAATTTGACTGCTCTACCAGCCCAAGAAAAACATGTAGGTATAAAAGAAAATAGCCTCTCGATTGCTCTTCCTCCTTAAAAGAAAATCGGTGAACCCTTAGGAGTGGTGTTTCTCAAACACTGCCACACACTGGAGTCACCTAGGCATTTACACAATCCTTAGAACCTAGATGCCTCCAGATTAATTAGAATCTTTAGAGACTAAGAACCTGCCACCAGTGTTCCTTCACACTCTAAATGTACAGCCAAGTTTGAAAACCAATACTTTAAACTAGAGAATGGTCTATAATACTAATTAAAATCATTAAATGTCTGGAAATTAACACAACAAAATTTCTTATTAAAACTCCCCAAAAGAGGGAAGAACAAGGCTATGTAGTGATAATCATGTTTTAGTAAGTAGAACAGCTATTCTGTTAACAACAGTGAAAATCAGGACAGTCAGAAAAAGACTAAGCAAGACAAAAGAAGAGAAAGAAATGTGACCTATTGCCACTTAAAGATGTGTGGTTGAATTGTTCAGTCTCTGTATAATTAACAAAATATACTCTTGTCTTATTCATTACTCTTACCAAATGTGTAAGTCTTAGAAATTTTTGAAAAGAAATAATTTTAATGGAGATTTTCCAAATACTCGGGTATGTAAATTACATGACTGAATACTTTCATAGCAAAAAAAAATAATTTCTCATCTCACTCTCATGCTAATAAGTAGATCCCTGCCACTACTTGGTTCTATCAAAAATTAACACAGTAAAAACAAATGTATATAGCATTTCAAATGCAGTGAAAGAGGTAGCTGAATTAAGATGATTTGATAATGCAATTTTTAAGTGTTTATTTGAATCTTTGCTTTTATTTAAATATCTTTCAATGGAATATTAAAGTATCACTTAAAACAGATTTTATAAAGTATAATTAGATGTGGTGTCAGGTGGAAAGACAAATTAAAAGTGCAATTCACACTGTCACAGCCTCAATGCCACCCAGCAACAGCTGATCTTCTGCGCAATACTCATAGCAGAATGTAACCCAGTCTCTATAGCACATGTGATTGTAGACTTGCAGGAATAGCAGCATTTAAATTATTAATGAATGTATTTTCCTTTGGTGGAAAAACCAATGTGCAACAAAAATAGAGAAAACCAATGTGCAACGATAATAGAGAAATAATAGAGAAAAAGATGTTTGTTTTTAACTTTTGGCAATTTCCTGGTATAAAGCCTGGTATCACCAGTTTATCTAAGTAACAGCTAAACATACACTATCAATGACAGCATATGCATGACACAAAGTAAGTACCAATATCTATACAGTCAACACTTGGGGAGGATTTATTCGCTATTTTAAATGCAAATCCCTGGGCTGGTACCAAAAGAACCAACAGATTTCCAAATTATTTTCAGTTTTTCAGGCAAACAGATGCAACTGAAAAGTTCAGTATTCTTAGCCTGAAACATCAAGAGGCTAACCTTTAGAAATCACCTTCACCTCTTCTTTGGCTTCAAAGAATCTCTAACAGATTAAAAAGTTGAAGATAAGAGGATTTGCTTTTCTGTCTTTTTCACTGAGCCACTGTGGGACTGCCTGCTACTCAAACAAAAAGAATGCTTTTCCACACAATTTGAGTCGTTAAATTAAACACAGAGGTCTTCAAACTCAATTTGGAGAATTTACTATCCTTATCTGCATTTATCATACATATCATCCCTCGCATCCCAAGACACACCTATTAGTGTAACAAAGTTTTGTGTCAAACTTTAAAGAAGGGACTTATCCAAAATGAAAATGCATGTTGAAGTTGAAAAGAAGGAAGAAAGGAACGTCTAGGAGAAAGAAAGGAGGCCAAGCATAGGCCTATGTTAGATCTAATACAAGGGTGTGTGGAGGATAAAGAAGGAGCAACCCATAGGTCTCCACACACAACCAAGGAAGTTTACCAGATCCTATCATGCTGTTCCATTGCTCTCAAAATTGACAGTGCCTCTGGGTTTGTCTAAGGAGTTTAGGAATAAAATGCAGTTTCAAAGTCTCAACCTAGACCTACTGTGTTAGACCTGGGAGTGGAGATGGAGGTGGGTTGGATCTATAAAACTGATATTTGGTTCAAATACTCAGTTCACAGTACCGCATGAATTGTGATAAGCCAGCAGCCTGTAACACACTTCAAGAAGCTGTAAGAAATGAAGTCCCAAATGAACAATCACTATGCTTGCTGATTCTTGCCTTTTCGTGCCTACATTTGCATGGCTTTTAAACTAGGCATACATGGAAAAGATCAATATTTCTTAAATAAACACTTGAAATTGCCTTCCAATTAGGAAAACCAAGAACCTCGTTTTCCAGTAACCAAGAAAGTATGTAAAATCTTTTTACATTTTCACAGAATACACTTTACTTCATTAGAGCTAAACTATAATAGGTTAATGTGAAACTAAATAACATTTGCCATTTTTCTACAAATAATTTGATGTCATTCTCCTTCAGAATCGAATGAATTACCATTAAAATTAATTCTGGCTATCCTCCCCCAATACCAGTTACTTTTTAATTATGCAGCGTATTATTTAATTGCCCAGCCATTGCATAGCAGTTACCACATAATTAGATAAATAGTAATTATCTTTTGAGGACCCAGCGACTAACTGGAATTGGTCTATGGTTAAGGAAATCACTGCCTGACTGGGCAAAAAAGTGAAGGATATCTTTGATGAAGGCTTTAAAATTAAGCAAGACAGAAGACAAACTCAAAGGTTATGCATCTTACATTTTATCACCTGAATAAAAGGAGCAATATCAAAAAGAGGAAATTTAGTGAAGTGATGATTCATGTACTGTATCATCATTTCACAACTTAAAACTAGCAGTGTAAATTCATCCTTCCACATTAAAAGGGCGCAAATCAGGTAAACCTATATAGCCAGAGTGTAGGCAAAGTACAAAAGGAGTTAGTTGATGTATAGCCTAGAAAATCACTGAAGTATTGCCATAAGGAATCCTGAACTAGATCAAGTGTCATCAGCATTGGGAAGCAACAAGTCTGCTACAGAGAAAGTTAAGAAAATAATAGAGGAAATGAGAAGAATGCAGAATTAAAACAAAAACCAATTTCAGAGAGAAAAACACTCATGCATCCCCCTGCCTTGAGCAACTCCAACACTACAGAGAAGGCCCATAGGAGACCATGTAAAGGGGCAAGTAAGGGAATTAGGCTGAAAAGTCTCACAAAGTTAAAATTAGAGTCAAGAAGAAAAAAGAAAAATTACCAGCCCCCATCTCATTCCTCATGCCTTACGCCATGGGCAAGCCTTACCAGCTGTGTGTTCTAGAAAGAACCTTTTTAATGCTACACCTAGTAGGAGCATTAAGTCAGTATTTGTTTTGAATAGAGCATGTTATTTTCCTTTATATAAGTTATCTTTTTAAAATATATTTCATGCTCATTACTGTTTAGAATTACTTTAGATATTTTCCCACAAAGTAATGTACACCTGGAATCACTATATAAGAAAATCAAAGAAGATTATTTGATTTCCAAATAATAGAGAAATGACCTTCCTTTGTCTTTTGAACTTCAGGAGCAGGTATATGCATTAATCATATTCCTTAGTTCATATTATACAAGCATCATTACAAAGCCTCTTAATTTTAATTTCTCATTAATTCTTAATTCCCCTATGCCCCATGTCCCCTTTAAATATATTCACTATATGACTTTAAATATACCCATATTTTTATAAAAAATAGCAACTTCAAGTGAATTTTAATTTATAAAGGTAGTATTAGGCTGCACATCTCTGTAGTTTTTCTAAATGTGTCTTTTGTTTGTTTGCTCATGCCAGGTTCCTGAAATTTATTCAGATTCATAATGTTTATCCATGTTGCTCTCTATCTACTTTGCTACCCTTAGGAGTCCTTGTTAGAATACATCTATATTTCACTTCCTCAGTTTAGTTATAGATATTGAAGTTTCTCCAATTAGACCACACTCCAAGATTCTCAGATTTTGTCTCCTCAAGACACTGCACTGTGGCAGGCAGATTATTTGGACTTAAAACAGTGAAAGGCCCTGGAGGTTAAGAAGAACCTCTTAATACTCTCCTAATTTCCTTACCCTATACTGTAATGAAAGAAGTGGTCATTGCTCCTTCTCATGACCTAGAAAAACATGCTTGGTTGGAACCTTCCTGGAGTAGGTTGATCAGTGAACATGTCCTTTCTACTTAGGAAACACATCATTCACTTTAAAGAAGAAGCCACCCTTCCTTGTCATGTGAAGTTCCTTACCCTCTCCTCAGTGTTCAGGATTCATAACCTTATCTCTTAGATCAGGACTGAATCCCCTTTCTCCCCCAACAAAAAAATGGCACAGACCTAATCACTGTAGTTCCCCCATACAAACATCATTTAATTCATGTTTCCCTTGCTATTCCCTTCGATGTGGTTTTGATTACTCAAGCAGCCAGTGAAGAACTCTGAGGGGTGAGGAAATTTCTCCTATACTTAATGTCTTCATTGCCTCTAACTTTCGAGCCCTACTCCCAAAATTGACAGATGAAAGGCAATGTCAAACATATTCCTTTGTTAGAATTTCCAGGGGGTATACCTGAACCTGGAGGGTACTCATGGACCATATGCTAACTTAATTTGACTAAGTACTACCAGATTGTTTTTCCAGAATGACAATTTCCCTGCTAGCAATTGAATGAGGTAAAATAAATAAATAAATAAAAATTGCATTCTTTTTAAAAATGGGGTGCTGTAGGTGTTTTTCATATGTTTATGTTTATGTTTATGAATGAAGATACCCATCTTTATTCTTTGGACTCACATGTTATTCAAATTTAGTTTTTTTAAAAATGTCTATTTCAGAAAGCCACAAGATCAATAACTGGAATGTAATTTAAGTGGAGTAGGAGATAAGCTATAGCTTTAAAAGGCTCTCAGGGAATAGACTGTTGGAGAGATTCTAAAAAGCTCTACTATCCTGCAATATGGTACATTTTCTCTGAAACCATTTCCTGTAAAATAAACTACATCTCCTGTAAATGCATTCTCCCATTCATATCCAGTGAGAACCAAAATGATCCCCTTGGGGCAGAAAATAAGCAAAAATTCCCATGACAGTCTGAGAAACTTTCTGCTTTTATCCCCAATAAAAACTCAGAGGATGGCTACAACTATAGGTCATAGGTCTCTAGGATTATTAATCAGCACTCTAGTAATTAATCTGAAGTCTCTACACTTCAAGTTGGTACAATATACTGCTCAGAGGCTGAAAACAAGCTTAACAGTCACTAATAAAAGTTCTCAAGTCCAAATACCAACCCCTCCATGATACCAAGTTTACTCATTTTTATGTGTGTTATTACTGAATTTCTATAAATACATCAGTATTCCAGTGTGTCTTGCTACTTACTCTGTCCTGAATTCTTATTACCAAGTATCCACAGGGCTCATTCCTGCTTTTGGTCAGGTGTCAATTCAAAAACTAGGCCTCCCCTACCCACCCCCATAGCATGTGCCTTACATACTCACACTGTTATATTATCTTTCTGTTCCACCTCCATGAATGCATCATTATATTTTCCCCACCCCCACAATATACATGCAAACCACCTTGGGTTACAAGTCCAGGCATGCAATGAAGTGGACTTCCTAAGAGGAAGAACTACCGGGAACTGGGGGAGGGGGAACTGAGGGCCCAAGCAAGTCTATGGAACATGGAAGGCAGATAGAGCCACCTCTGGATTGTGCAGCTAGACTTGCTCCCTGTCCCTGCTTGTTAGCATGATGGACAAAATCTGACTGACTATATGTTTGACAATTAATTGCCGGCCTGCCTCCCCACCCCCCTTCTCTCCCTCTCTCCCTTTCTCTAATTGCCCTTATAAATAATCTTTTCCTCTGTCTGCTTTTGGGACTTGTGTCACAGGTTGGAATGCATAACCAGATCGCCTCAGTTTTCCTGGGCTGCCCTGACTCACTTGAAAGCATTTATCACATATTTTCCCCCACTAGAATATAAACACAATAGCATTAAATTTTTTTCTATTCCTTTCATTCTGCTCTCCCCAGCATCTAGAATTGTCCCTAGGCCAAACCAGGTACTCTAATATATGTTGAACAACTTTTAGATCATGATAGATGCTTAAGTACCAATAATGAGCCACAGAACTCAGTCCCTGCCTTCTTGTAGGGAAAAAGACTAAAGAAGTTTTAGGGGTTGCAGTAGAACTCAGGGTAAATCTCTGCCTCTTCTAACTCTAGTTTGTTACACTGACCAAAATACAAAACACTGGGTCCCTTTAGCAGCTGCTAAGGGAAAAAATTAGAAGGTTGAAAAAGCCAAATAAACTACCTTTTAAATCATGTTGCTTTAAAACCTCTTGGTTTTTTAGAGACCCATGCAGATCAGAGATTACAAAAGAGGAAGTAGTCATGAAGTCACAGACTTTTATTATTTTAAAGAATTTTATAAATAGTATACATTTTATACAGGGGATGGCATTTAGGATTTTTAAAAATTATTACAGTAGTGGCTTAATGGATATACATAAATTTGCATATAACCACATATGTAGCTTAACAATGGATAGAGGAACCGACAATATGGGTATATTTCAGTGATTATGTAACTTTTCCCCTTTAAGTCATGATGCTTATTTCTAACAGAATGAGAGCAGTAGCTACCAGGCCTTATTAGAATCATGGTAGTGTTTTATCAGCTAGTAAGTGAGAACATGAAGTTCTTGTCTCTATGCATGAGGTAGAAAAAAACATCCTATTTTGTATTTTAAATCAGATTTTTCTTGACTAAATTTGAGGAAAGCGAAAGGAACTTTTTAAAAACATAGTCCTAGAATTTAGAAAGAGAGAGAAAATAAAAGTTACTTCAAGTGTGAATTTGAACTGATCATGCAATTTACTCTCTGGAAACCACATTTTATTCTTTTTGATGGACAATGCTGTCTGACATAGGAGAACTACAATCAGATTTTTTCCTATATTGAGAGTTTACAGTTTGATATTCTGAGACTAGAAGGAAGTATAGGGCTTTTTTTGACTTGCACTAAATATAGGTGAGTGAAGAAACAGAAGTATTTTGTAGATAATTTCTACTAGGTTATTGTCTTGTATGTACATTAGCTTGTTGCAACCATATGGAAAAATGTGTTAAGTAGCAGTTTTCTAGTCAAAGCTCTTGAGGAAAAGAATATTGGTTATTTTTACACTATTATTATGAGCTATATTGAATTGTTAATGAGAATTCTATATGGTTATTATGGGATTATTTTAATTATTTCCTTAATATCTTTAACCCATATATAAAAAATACTGTAATTTCAACATTTAGTCAATATGAAAATTATTGAGTTTTTTACCTCCTTTTCCCCTCAGTTTTATAGAAGTAAAATTAAAAAATAAAATTATCAGATATTTAAAGCATATAGCAAAACAAATTTGATATATATTGTGAAATGATTCCCCACGTTTGATTAATATATCACATATTTACCTTTTTTTGGTAAAAACATTTAGGTTCTACTCTCAACAAATTTCAGTTACAAAATATGATGCTGTCAACTGCAGTCATCTTGCGCTAGTCTAGATCATTAGACATTTGTCATCTTATAGCTGAATGTTACCAACCACTTCACAGTTATGGTGTTAAAGTTTCAATTGAAGTGATCACAGGAGAGTAGAAATCAAATTCTCAGGTCTCTAATATTTACTTGTGAGCCACAAATATCTTCCGTTCAGGGACACAGTATAAACATACTGAACTGAAAGCAGAGGAATTTGTGAAAAACAATTTACCTCACTTAAAACATGAACTTCTTCAGAATTTTTTCCCTTTCCTACTTTCTAATGATATTAGAAGTGTTTAGAAATGCTATTCTAATAACATTTATTCTTTCTCATTGTTGTTCCTATTTTGATAGATGTGCAAAGGAACCAATAGTACTTATTTCTACTGAATTATGATGTTTCAGAATTCTCAAAGATACTTTTCTTTTAGATTAAAAAGTTGTGTTACTTTATGTGAAATAATTTTTATTACTATGCTTAGATGTATAAAATAGAACTTAAATAACTTCAGTGTAAGAAAATACACCTCTACATGCTTATTGACTACACTGAATGGAGTATACACTGGTGCTCACAGCACTAGGACACTAAGCATATTTACCACCTCCTTACCTAACTCAATTCATCTCCTCAAGGCAGTATTTTTCTCACAGCATCTAATAACTTCCCCCAGTGAGTCCTAGGTAAGCAGCACACACAAAGAGGCTCTGTGGAAGAGCATCTTTTCCTTGTGTTCAGTCAATATCCTAAGTGAAAATTTAACAGTGAAACAGAAACCCTGCAGCAGCTGGAGACCTGGGGGCATGACCAGCTTTGCTGAGGCCTGTCTCAACAGACTTGACAGCCAACCCTTGCACCACTTAGGTTTCACGGTCCAACTCCTGGGCCCCAACAGCATTGGCTTGGGCTACACTGTGGCAGTCTCTAGGCCAGCCTAGGCCAGGGCAACTTTCTTGCCCTTCCTCAGCATAATCTAGCCATGAGGCTACAGCCGTAAAATTTGTCCAGGCACAGCACAAGTCACAGGGAAAGAGGCCCACAGGCTGTGTACCAGACATTCAGGGCAGATGGCAAGTCCTGCACTTCAGCCATTCAAACTGAGGTCCCAACTCTGCTACATGGCCCCTGCACCACCACACTCACTCCTGCTATGCCAGCTTCAGCAATGGCTACGCAGAGCCCACCCAGATGAGTTCACCATGACCTCAGGGTCTGAACACACACCTGATCTGTCACTTTTGAAGAGGGCACCAGGACTATCAACAGCCTAATCAGGCTGGAAAGCAGGAACTCTGAGGAGGATGTAAGCCAAAGCAGCAGCCATCTTGATTCACCCAGCAGACTGCTACAGGTGGATTCACCAGACCCTTTGCAAAGAGATTCATCAGAACTTGAGACCTCTGCAGACTTTGAGACATCCATAGATACCCAAACTTTGCACCTCTTTCTGGCCTTGCCTCTAACACTACCTGCAAAGAGTACCACTGTCCTGTGCCTGGTGTCTCCAAAAGCTGTCTGTTGTTCACTTAGCTGTAACACTGGTGTCTCTGGCATCACCGCCTACTGACTTGTGCAGACTGGAATGGATGTTGATGAGACTGCTGACCTGTGACCAGCAGTGGTATCCTGTGACTAGCACTGCTGTTATGTGCCCAGTCATCTCTAAGAGCTATCCACTGCTTCTCAAAAGGTTAATCACTTACTGGCAAGAGATCTAGGGGAAGGAGGGGGACTCACTTAACCTCTTCAATTCACCCTCCTCTTCTAACCAGGCTAGTTGCACCAAAAAGATATAATACAGGAAAAATGTGAAAAAATGTGTGTAAGTGTACTTAATAACGATGAAATTACAAATATAATTACATCCTCAGTATTTTCCATTCATTCAAGCAGAAAAAAATATACACCTTAAAAAAATTAGAGCTCTTTGGCAAAACAACTCAACATACCTGTATTGATATTTTTTAACCTTCCTTCTCTTCACAGTTGTGCCTCTCAGACTTCTAGGATCAGGGTATGAAAAAGAGAGATTCCTAAAAATATTTTTAAATCCCAAGAAATATAAATACATGAGTCAAATGTACGCTGGCTCCCTTTTACATTTCTAAAAAGTCAAATCATTCATTTTTTTGAATAATTACATTAAAAATAACATATGAACAAAACTTGAAAAGCAAACCAGAGACAAGCATAGCATCTAGGTCAGAGGCTCACGTTCTTTACAAGTGAAGCCTTCACCTGCTACAAAATATTTTCTTAGTCAAGAAAACAAACTCCACCAGAACCACATCTTAGGCACTTTTTGAAACAAAACAAAAGAATATTTTCTTTCAGAAACTCATCCTGTGTGGCTGAATTTCCTCTTCCAAATATAATCGAAGTCATGAACATCATAATTTTGCTATTTTTAAGCATCCAATTTTATAAGGATGTAGAAAAAGATACATTCCCTACTCCTAATTCAGAGAAAACCACCTTGCAATACAGTTTTAAAAATTTTAGCGCAGCCGGCTCTCCAACTCATAAATCATAATGCATTTCCTTGCAGCTCCCACTTTACAAGCAGCTGAATTAGAAAAGCTGTTAAGTACTGCTGTTTTTTCTGTTAGAACATACAGAGTTCTCTGCCTGTATTTCAAACCATTAGTGCCTCAAGGTCCAGGACAAAGGAGTAAATGGCTCTGGTATCTCATCAACGAGCAAAGGTGCAAATGTACTTCTCTCTGCGTCAGGCTGCCATTGTTGCAACAACTTAAGTGTCACGTGCAATTTGTGCTTTGCCTTGTTCAAAAATGCAAAAGCCTTTGTTAGAAACCAGTAGGAAATATTATCCCTTAAATGGCTAACTTGGATTATCCAAGGAAGTCTGCATCCTTCCAAATTCAAAACTGACCTGTTGAAATCTCTGCTTCTGTGAATATGATAACATCTAAAACCAAAACAGACTTATCTAAAAACACTTAAATTATTCAGGCTGTTCCTCCACCTAAATCATCAAACTCTAAATAAAATATTTTCACATCTCAAGAAGGATCACTTGGGTGGAAGGAAGGGAATAGGCACAGAAATGTTGTCCCATAATAAATTCCAAAAGCTCAGGAGGAAAATCTACTGTTCTTGTAAAATTGTCCAACATCAACTGGAGCTCTCAACTGTTTGCTAAAGCAAAGTCAACTAATTTCCCTACAACTAAAAATGTGTAAAATAAGTCTAAGGTTATAAAATATCACCACCTTCTCTGTGTCTTTCTATGAATTGGTGTTTCTGGTGGATACTGTGGGTTTGGGCTTTAGAGGTTACCCTGAAAGCTCCCACAGTTGGGAAGGGTGATATAAGGAAAGACAATGCCATGGCCCAACCCTGTGACCCAGATTCGATACTTCTTCATAGCCCCTTTCTACTGTAGGGTTGTTTTAGGGGAAATATTTTACTCTTGGTTTTCTTTTCCATATATCCTTGCTTCACTCCCCACCAGGACTTGAAGCAGTTTAGAGATCGGATAATGAAACAGACTAAATATTTTCTAAATTCTTCTAATATTTAGTGTTTAGAAAATTTTAACAATATTATTACAATACAGACAGCAAATGAGTTCATTAACATGGATCAAAAGCTATTTAGGAAGTGAAGAAATCAAAAGTAGTATATGAATCCATATGGGAAAACAAAATCTGTTTTTAATACATCATTGGAGTTTTGCACATAAAACTTCCTGTGGGAAGCCTTACAAGCAGGGTAGATATGGTCTTCAGTTTTTTTCATTAATTCAACAAATGTTTATTCAAAGCACCTACTAGCTACTACTGTAATTTTGTTAAAGAAATATTTTTTGAATAGCTCTTTTTTAATTCCGTCTCTGATTAAAGCCAAAGATACAATATTTAATTATGCTCAACAAGTCAAGTTCTAAATCGGGGGTGGGGGGTGGGGAAGGAAGGAACCTTCAAACAAACAAAAAGACTCAGGAAATACAATCTACTAGAAAAGGTTTTTGCTAAAACATGTTTTATTCTGGAGATGTGGTGTGTCCCCAGCAACAGAGTAAAGACTGTTCCATCCTTGTTGAATACCTTGTCAAATAAGTAATTCTTGAATGACAAATTTCTCAAAATCTCTTTCAAACATTCTTCCCCAAGAGGATGCTTCAACTCAGTGCAATTCAGGCCCTCTGTTGACACTTCAGGATGAGGGGGTCAAGTTTGTATCTGGCTTAAACAATCACAGCAGCAGATATAGGTAGGTACTCCCATACAAAAGTGAAATCATCCCTCCCTATCCTGCCAAACAGCTTACCAAACATATATTGAAATGCTGGGTCTTCCATATACTTTTCTCCACAAAGCAAAAGTGACAATATACATGATATCAACTGACAAGTGTCCATCACACTCAAAGTGTTACTTGGTTTTGTGAAATCACTTCTGGATAAACAAAACACAACAATATGTGCTTCCAATTCCATGACTGCTTACACAACCCCACAGCAGCACCACAGAACCAACTTCCTCATCCAGCAAGACTTGCCTCTGCCCACATTCCCGGAGAGGAAAAGCTGGAACCAATTCGCAGCTTGCATTAGAAGATGGATGTGAGAAGCTACACTTCTTGAACCACCCCCAGAAAAGATGTAGTTCAAGAGTAGCATCTGGCAAAGCTGGTCATGAAGCAGATATACAGAAATGCTCCAAAATAGGATGTCAGAAACCATACTGCTCTCCCTAACATGTTAAATGGAGAGGAGGTATGTGGAGGGAAAAGCACCAGTTACCTGGACTGGAGCATATCCAGGTCAGAATTAAGACACTCTAAAAGTGTAAATGATCACCCTCAATATTTTAATGATCTCAGTCACTGAGAATCACCCTTTCTTTATCCATTTAATTTTTCAATCAGCTGAGACACTGATTGAATATTGACCCAATAAATGACTATTACTGTGGCAACACTATAACTTTACAATAAATTTGGTTCTAACTTCACCATACAAAAAGTAAAGAATTCTATTTCATCTACCACCTCACACCAACAAGAATGGCCCAACAAAAATTCAGGCAGCAACAAGTGCTGGCGGGGATGTGGAGAGAAAGGAACACTCTTACACTGCTGGTAGGAATACAAACTGGTCCAGCCACTATGGAAGGTAGTATGGAGGACCCTCAGACTAATGAAAATGGAACTGCCATTTGACCAGCAATCACTCTTTTGGGAATCTACCCAAAGGAGACTTCAATGTGGGTACAAAAGGACACCTGTGCTCGGATATTTATTGCAGCACTATTTATAATTACAAAGACATGGAAACAACCCAAATGTCCCAAAACAGAAGAATGGATGCAAAAGATGTAAATGGAATGGAATTACTCAATAGAATTACTCATCAATTAAAAATGAAATTTGATGATTTTATAACATGGATATACCTAGAAGAAATCATATTAGCAGAAACAAATCAGAAAGGAAAAAACAGAAATGAAATGGTTTCACTAATATATGGACAACGAAACAAAACTACATAAACAAAACTAAACTACATAAGCTAAACTACTAAAAAATACAGGAGGGGGAAACCAGCTGGAGCAGCCAGGGAGGGGAGGGGTGGGTGACCCCCAGGGATTACAATGATGTGAAATATATATGTATATATATTATTTATATAAAAAATTCTATCTCACCATTTTATTATTTTAACTGCTAGTACTTGGAAAACAAAAGATTTTCAAATAAGGATTTAAAAGTTCAGGATAACTGCAGTAGATAAACAAGCAGCTCTGAGTTGTCAAGAATATCAAGTTTCCCTTATTTCCCTATTCTTCCAAAAGCTGTGTTGATGGCTGTAAGTTCATTCATTCTCTGATTCCAGTCTTTTCACTATTCTAAGCTAAGCACTGTAGGTTTCCAGCAGTCTCAGTCTTCATTCTTCATACAGGGTAAAATTTCCCTCTATTCTGACTAACCCCTACATTTGTTAGGAGAATTAAATGAAATTGTGTATGTGGTAGTTCTTAGTATATCATAAAGCATTATAAAATATGGAATCCCTCATTAAAAACCACAGTGAGGGGTTTAATGTAGATAAGCTGAACTCACTGACACATAATTATTCAGTGACATGTGTAACATCTGAGCTATTACATACCAAATAAAATCTGTAAAATAGAAATGGAGAGGCAGAAGATTTGGGTAAAACATGCAGTGAACTTATTTACTTATTTTTTTATTGAGGTAACATTGGTTTAAAACATTGTATGTGATTCAGAGGTACACGATCACTATTCCTTTTATACAGGTCCTCACACCTCAGCAATCAACAAGGGACTTATAGTACTCATCATAATCCACTGTGTACTCTCCCTGTTTTGTAATAATTCCATAGCCAGTTTTCTAGGATTTGTTATTGGTCTTTTTCATCTGACCCATTATTTTGTCGCTCTGTATTCCACATTTAAGATAAAGTATCTGTTTTCTCTGACTTATTTCACTTAACATAACCCCTTCCAGTTCCATATGTGTTGTCACAAATGGCAAGAGTTCATCTATTTTTTTTTTAGTTAAGTAATATTCCATTGTGTGTATCCTAGCAGAATTTTTTAATTTTCACAAAGTAACTGCAAATGTGGAATAAAATATTTATAATTTGGAAGACATTACATGGAGAAAGATAAGAGTACGCTGTTATGTGCTGTGCTCTGGAAACAAGCTGTGTATATCAACTATTACTGCTATCACCTACAGCTGTTGCTTAGGAAAAGTTGCATGATCTCTGTACTTCGATTTGCTCATTTATATAAAATGGTCAATTACAGCATCCACATTCTGGAACTGTTGGAAGACTATAGATGGACTGTACATGTTACAGACTACAGATGCTAAAGTACATATTACATACCACATTGTAAGTCTACCTAAGGATGGACTTTTTAATCAGGTAGAGTTCCATCATTTACATTTAAGGGGAGTTATCAAAGTTTAGAATGCTTATAAATCATAAATCAATTCCACAATTTAGGTTTATATGTTTATCCAAAAATAAAATATACATTTCCTGCTACAGTCTAAAACATTTCACTGGCTTTTAAAACTCTGTATTATCCTCCACTATCCAAACATTGTCACATAAAAATTATCATTTTTCTATGTAAATATCCCCTTCTATTGACTTTTTCCATTATCATAAATATTGTTTATTGCACACACATATGTATATAGTTTATCTCCTTTTAAAAAATAACTTAGTTTTTCTTCCTTACTTCATTTCTTTGTTTTTATAGCAAAAGTTCTTGAGTGTTGTCTAGACTTGTTTTCTGAATTTCCTGTTTCATTCCTGTTTGAACCTTTTCTAAAGGGGTTCATTTGCTGCTAGTCTCCCTAAGGGAGTTCTTTTCAGGTCACCAGTGATCTGAACATTGTCAAACCCAGCTGTCATTTCTAGGGCCTCTCTCACTCTCTATTCAGCTCAACTGGGTATTACTGTTCACATATTGCTCTTGAAGCACTTTTTTCATTTGGCCCCTGGAACACTAAATGCTCTTTGAATTCTTCTCCTGTGACACTTTCCATCTTCTTTGATGACTTCTCCTCATTTTTATGACCTCTAAACATTGATTTAACTCAGAACTGATCTTCAAACTTCCTGTCTCTCTTCACAAACACCTTAGCTCATCTTATCCACTCATGTGACTTTAAAAATTATGCAAGTGCCAGTTCCTCTTAATTTATGTATTCCTATCCACTAAGATTCAGACACATAGCCACCTTTCATTGGAAATTCTAGAAAATTTCCAAAGTTCATATCCTGCAGAACTTTTGATGATTCCTTTCATAGCTATCACTATCCCAGTCTGCCTAATTTCAGAAATTTGAGACTACATCAGAAGAAATCTTGATTAACCTCTTTCTCTCATTCAACACTCTGCATTCATACTTATATACATAAATACATTACATTTAGTCTGCCAGCATATTCTGCCAGTTCCTTTTGAATATATGGCCAACATCCATTCAGATCTCACAATTTCCACAGGCACCTAAACCTAAAACCCACATCAGAGCTTCCATTCACTTGGTCTTCTCTCCCTATCTACTACTACTGTTAGTATCAGTACTAGTACTACTACTACTACTACTACATAGCCAAGGAGAACTTTTAACATAAATCAAACCATATCACTGCTCCTCTCAAAGTCACTAAGTCATTTCCCTTTTTATGCAATCAAAACCAAGTCCTGCAAACTAAAGCCTTATGCGGCCATTCCTCCAGCTGATCTCATCTACCACACCTCACAGCATCCTGTAATCTCCCTTTTTTATCTCTGCTAAACTATCCCCTTCTTTCTCCTCCAACATCCAACTCTCTAAAAAAAATAATAAGCTCCATGAGAGAGGGGAATTTAGAGTTTTGTAAACTTCTGTATCCCCTGACCCAAACAGAAAGCCTAGCACATTCAGATATTCATTGAAAGAATAAACAGAAGTCATGATGAATCTTAGGCTGCATTGTTCCACAAGTAATAACTTCTACACATGAGTGCCAAGTCTAATGCCTATGTTATGTCAAAGTTCCATGAAGACTCTGAAGGCAAACACTATCATGCCAATTAAACAGATGAAAAAACTGAATCTCAAGCCCCAGAAGACACAGAGGAGAGGGGCAGCATTGAGTTTCCTAAACTAGAGTCAATGCTCTATGTATTAGGCATCTACCCTCACACATACTTTCCCACAATCATTCTATTCCTCAAACTGATTTAAAGTTCTTACCATATCTGAAATGCCCTCTTCCAACCCCAAACTTCAGCTTTCTATTATAAGTCAATGCTTCTCATAGTATCATCTTTATTGACAAATAATTCCAATGTGTATAAGTATCTCTGTTCTTGGGACTAAAGTAGCTAAAATTTGTGAAATACTACAAAGTTCTCAAATATACATGCTTTTCCATAGTTCTCTAATTTGTGCATGTGCATTAGTCTTAGCTGCCCAAACACGATTTAGGGCTTTATTTTAGAACAATTTTCACTAATGTGTCTTTCTGTCTCATACCTATCATTGAGAATTTTCCAAACAAGTGCTAAGTGATAGTTTAAGCTGAAGATATAAATGTGTATGAAGAAAATGCAAAATGGTTGATATCAGAAGCTATACATCATGCTGTGGCCATTCAAACATTCTTATCATTAGACATAAGAGCACAGGGAGCAGAAGCCCATATTTTCAGATTAACAAAAGTCTCAGTTCAGGATTTACCTTACTAATCCTGTTAATCTTCAGCTTCTGCATTTGTCACTATCAGATATATGTGGATATCTACAATTACTGTTTGATATATATGTAAAGAAAAATAATTTGATAACTTCAAGGCTAAACTGCTTGTCATAGGATGCTTATTTGTCCTTTGCAGTCTTCATTCCTTGCTGGCCTGGCCCACTGAAACTATCTCCTAACTGATTTCCCTGTGTATATTCTCTTTCATTAGCCACTCATCAAAAGTGACCCAATTATAAATAAATCAGTTCACTTCACCCTTCTGTGTAATAACCTTATAGATTATGAGTAGCACTTTACAAAGACTGAAATATGACCTCTTATAATGATCTCCTAGACCTTGATAATCAGCACCATGACCAACAGGTCTTAAATAATTTTGTGCACATCATTGCTGCTCACTATGCCTTAGTTTCAAAGGCCTACCTCCACAAATAATGTATTTTTTCAATATCAGAGTCTTATGTGTTTCATCCTATTATTTCCACATAACACACCCTTTCCCATCTTGTTACAGTTAGTTGCTTCAAGTATAGCATAAACGTTACCTGCTTAGAGAAGTTTTTCTTATGCTTTCACAATTCAAAATTCTACTCCATCTTCAATTTTTTTCATTTGCATATCATGTTTTCATTATAGCACATATCCCAGTAATCATCTAATATGCTTGGGGTTTTCCTTATTTCGTTTTGTTTCCTCTATCTCAGTGTAATTTGGGATGAGGTCTGGGTCTGCCTTTTTCAGCATTGCATCTTCCATGTCTAGAATGCCACCTCATTTGTAGGCAATACTCAGGAAATGTTCATTAAATACATCAATGAATATGAACAAGGCTTAAGTGTTCATTTGACAACATGTTATGTGTACATTTGACAACATGCTATGTCCTGGATGTATATCCAGGAAATATATCCAGGAGAGGAGCATCAATAAATAAAAACCCAGTGAGAGTCTGCCTAGGATAGGGTGATGAGAGAAGGATGGTGATGACTAAAGTGTATAGGATATTTTTAGGATGCTTAGGATTTTCTGAAAAGGGTTGTGGTGATGATTGTGTGGCTTTTCATGTATACAAAAATCATTAAATTGTATTCTTCAAGTGGGTAAATTGTATAGTATAGAATCATGTGCAAATAGTGTTTTCCTCTCCCCCTCAAAAGAATACATTTGATTAATGCTTTTTAGCATTTCATTGATAAAATATGTGTACCGGCCTATATTTTATTTTTAGAGTACTTAAGTATACTACAAAAAATAAGTGAGCAAAGGGATAAGCTAATAAAGCCATCAAATAGTAAAGAGACATTTATTCAATACCTATTTCATACCATGTAAGGTATTATAGGTAACCAGAAAGAAAATTGCCTCAACACTGTTCTTAAAGGATTTGAAGAGCCAATTTAATTCAGATTAAGATGATTAAGAGCAAAATAGTAAGGATCACAGCATCAAAAACCCTCTTGTGACCCATCTGCTGCCTTCCATCTCTTTTTATTCCAGCTGGTATTTCAACAACCAGCTATATACAGCTACAACCTAAAATCCCCCCACCAGCTTTTTACTGAGAAATTAAACTGTACCCATGTGGGACCAAGCAGAAATGCTCAGTCATTCCAATATATGTACAAACCTGAAGTAGATAATATAATTATATTATCTATATATTATATTATATTATATTTGTATATAATATATGTATATATATTATATTATCTGTATATATATACCACGTCAACTTTTCCCAGTAAGATTGAGTGACAGTTGCCCACAATGAACAATTCAAAAATGCACCTTAAATTAGTCATTATTACTTGCCTATCTTTTTCAAGTATTCCATTTTTATGCCCTGGGTTGATGGGCCGAAATAAACTATCCTTTCTGAGTTTCTTCTTTGGAGAGGAAACAAGTCTCAATTTAAGCGATCTCTAAGTCTGTTTCTCTAGTTTCATCAGCTGAGCAAGAGGAACCAATATGAGACTTGTTAGGAGTCACATGTGGAATGAAGAAGAAATTGAGACAGAGTAGATGGATAGCGATCTGTAAGGCTAACCCATAGAATGGGGATCCTGGGAAGCATGTCCAGGTCCAAATTTAATGAAATCAAGAAATCCCTTATATACCCCAGCAAGGAAAAGTTACAATGATGTAATGAGGAAATAGCAAAGCATCCATGACATGCAGCAGGCAGGATGCGGGGATGCCTGATAACTGAAGAATTTACCTTTGGGGCAACAGTCATCATTAGTAGGTCATATGTCTCTTGGGACATTCCAAAGAGGCCAGGAAGCTGAGTTACAGGTGAGAGATGTGCTATTGCCCACCCTCTAGTGTGCCATAGGGGGCTAGAGAGATAGGAGGTGTTCTTCTTATCTGAAGCTCCATCTCTCTACCTGCTTCCATGATCCACAGAGACTGAGGCACACACTGACTTTTACTTACCCAGGAAATCCAACTTGGCAGCATAGAGCTCGCACCCCAGAAGCCCATAAGTGTCAGTGCTGGACATGCTAGAGAACCAAGGACACTAACTACCCAAGAGCATCAAAACACCCCAGTCAAAAAGGTTTATATGACAAGCCCTAGCCAATCAAAGGCACTAAAAAATATTTAAGACCCATCAATCTGAAAGAGGAGAAACAACAAACAAAGAAGACAGACAATAGAAACCATATCTACTCACCACATCCACTCTCTGAAAAGGAATTTGTCCCCCAAAGTAGCCAGCAGAAACAAGATATAATCATCACAGCAGCAAAAGCACAAAGGCAGGACTAGCACAACTAGATAGGCTTCAACATTCCATTAAACACTAGAGTAGTAGTTACTCAATACATAGAGCAAGTCCGAAAGGAAAACACAGGAAAGAGGAAGAATACAAATACTCAAGCAAGCCCTAAGAAAAATAACTCACCACCAAAAGATAAACAATTTGTAGAAACCAACATGGATGACATGGGAGAAATCCTTTATAAGTCAAAGAATTCAGAATCAACATGATAAAAGCACTCAAAGAGGCCAAGGAAGTGGGGGGGGGGGAACAGAAGGGAAAACAAGAGGTTAGAAGCTTTCAAAAAACTAAAAGAAGTAGAAAAATATACAAAAGAATGCAGCAAAATGAGCAATATCATTAATGAAAAAAATGAAATTGAAACCTTAAATAAGAAGCTGCAGGAAATACAGTGTATAAGAGGAGCAAGAGAAGAGCTCAAAAATGCAGGGGAAAGCCAGGAAAACAGATTAGAAGAAATACAAGAATGAATCAGCACACTACAGGACACAGAAGTAGAGAGGATGAAGAAAGAGAAAGAGAAAAATAAAGTAAAAAGACAGAAGAAAAAATCCAAGATCTGTCAGATACCCTAAAGAAACAAATATAAGAGTATTCTCCCAGTAGGAGAAAAGAAAAAGGTAGGATCTGAAAGGCTTTTTAATGAAATAATGGAGAATTTCCCAAATCTAAAAACAGAAATGAAAATAGACATACAGGAAGCAAAAAGGATACCAAACTAATTTAATGAAAGAAGAAACACAGCAAGACACAACATAGTAAAACTTTCAAGAGCCAAAGAAAAGGAAAAAGAATAATAAAAATAACAAGAGAGAGGAAACAGACAACGTACAAAGAAACACCCATTAGATCTGACCTCAGATTTCTCAGAAGAGACACTCCAAGCAAGGAGAGAATGTGGCCAATCTTCAAAATACTCCAAGACAAAAAAGTGCCAACCAAGAATACTCTCCCAGCAAAACTGTCCTTCCATTATGAAGGAAAAATTATAACTTTTTCAGACAAACAAAGCCTACAGAAATATGCTACCATAAATCCCCACTCCACAAAGAACTCCTGCAAGAAGGCCTAAGACTGAAACCCACAAAAGAATAAAAAGAATGAATAATAAAAAGAAGAAACTAAAACAAAACCACAAATGACCACCAGGAACCCAATGTTAGAACCTCAAATATCAATAATTACCCTAAATATCAATGGGCTAAACTCATCTATCAAAAGATACTAAGTTGTAGACTGGATTAAAAGACAACCCAACATTCTGCTTCCTCCAAAAAACAGATCTGAATCCAAAAGACATGAATAGATTGAAGGTAATGGAAAACAATTCTACAAATAAATGTCCCCCCAAAAAAGGCAGGGGTAGCCATTTGTATAGCAGACAAAGCAGATTTTGAAATAAAAAATGTTACAAAGGATAAAGAAGGTTACTACCTAATGGTTCAAGGGCTAGCCCATCAAAAAGATACAACAATTATCAACATACACTCATCAAATGAGGGTACAACAAGATTCATAAGACAGCTACTAAGAGAACTGAAAACAAATATTGATGAAAACATATATGTAGTAGGAGACTTCAACACCCAACTCACAACAAAGGATAGATCAAAAAAACAAAAGTTACACAAGGACACAAAAGCCTTAAAAGAAGACCTAGACAAAATGGACCTAATAGATATCTACAGGACAATACACCCACAAGGGAAAGAATACACTTTCTTCTCAAATACAAATGGATCATTCTCTAAAATTGACCATATACTAGGCAACAAAGCAAACATGAATAAATACACAAAGATTAAAATAATACCAAGTGTTTTCTCAGACCATAAAGGTATCACACTAGAAATTAACAATGAAAAGAAAGCAAGAAGAACATCAAATGCTTGGAGACTGAACAACATGCTACAAAAAGAAATTAAAACTTACTTTGCAACAAATGACAAAGAAGACACAACATTCCAAAATGTCTGGGATGCAGTAAAAGCATATTTAAGGGGAAGGTTCATAGCAATACAGGCCTACATCAAAAGCCAAGAAACCAACCACCCCCCCCCCCCAAAAAAAAAACAAACAAAAAAAAAACCTAGTCTACCAACTTGAAAAATTAGAAAAAGAGCAACAAAAAAACAAAACTCAGCAGAAGACAAGAAATACCAAAAAGGAAACAAAAAAATAAATAACCTAGAAGCCAGAAAGACTATCCAGAAGATCAAAAAATCAAAGGTGGTTCTTTGAAAAAATAAATAAAATGGATATGCCCCTTGCAAAGCTCACAAAGCAGAGAGAAAATTCAAATAAACAGAATCACAAATGAAAGAGGAGAAATTACAACAGATACAAAAGAAATCCAAAGGATAATAAGAGATTACTATGAACAACTATATGGAAATAAATACAATAACCTGAATGAGATGGAGAGATTCTTAGAAAGATACAACTATCAAAAATTGAACAAGAAGATATAGAGATCTTAAATAAACTAATCACAGGCAAAAAATTGAAGCAGTCATCAAAACTCTACCTAAAAAGAAGAGTCCTGAACCTGATGGCTTTACAGATGAATTCTACCAGACATTCAAAGATGAAATAACAACTGCACTACTAAAGCTTTTCCAAAAAATTGAAAAAGAAGGAAAACTGCCAAACACATTCTATGAAGCAAGCATCACACTCACACCAAAACCAAATAAGGGCAGCACTAAGAAAGAAAACTATAGACCAATTTCCCTAATGAACACAGATACAACAATTTTTAACAAAATCCTGGCAAATCGACTCCAATGATGCATAAAAAGCATTATTCACCATGACCAAATGGGATTTATCCCAGGGGCACAAGGATGGTTCAACATCTGGAAATCAATTAACATAATACACCACATCAATAAAGATAAAAGCAAAAACCACATGATCATATTAATAGATGCAGAGAGAGCATTTGACATGCCAGCATCCATTCATGATAAAAAGCCCTTGAAAAACTGGGGATTAAATGAACATACCTCAACATAATAAAAGTCATCGATGACGAACCTATGGCAAACATCATCATAAATAGGGAAAAACTAAAATCATTCCAATTAAGATCTGGAACCAAGCAAGAATGCCCACTCTCCCCACTACTTTTTAACATTGTACTGGAAGTTCTAGCTAGGGCAATAAGGCAAGTGAAAGACATAAAAAGTATACAAATAAGAAAAGAGTAACTGAAGCTATCATTATATGCTGATGACATGATTCTATATACAGATAACCCAAAAAAATTGCTTGAAATAATAAACCAGTTCAGTAAGGTAGCAGGATACAAAATCAACACATAGAAGACAGTAGCTTTCCTATACACAAAAAGTCAAATAGAAGAAGAAAACAGAAAGCCATCCCATTTACCATCGCACCAAAAAAAATTGAAATATCTGGGAACAAACCTAGCAAAACACATGAAAGAACTATACAAAGAAAACTTTAAAACACTCTAAAAGAGATAGAAGACATAAGGAAGTGGAAAGATATTCCCTGTTCATGGATTGGAAGAATTAATATCATCAAAATGGCCATCCTACCAAAAGCAATCTATAGATTCAATGCAATCCGGATAAAAATTCCAATGACATGTTTAAAGAGAACAAAAATTACTGAAATTCATATGGAATAACAAAAGACCTCAAATATCAAAAAGCCTCCTGACCAGAAAAAAAGAGAACATAAGTATTACAATTCCAAACTTCAAACTATACTACAAAGTCATAATAATTAAAACAGATTGGTACTGGTTCAAAAACAGACAATCAAGCCAATGGAACAGAATGTAGTGCCCGGAAATAAAACCACATATAGTCAACTAATCTTTGACAAAAGAGTGAAAAACTTATATTGAAACAAAGATAGCCTCTTCAATAAATAGTACTTGGAAAATTGAACTAAGACATGCAAAAAAAAAAAAAAATGGACCAAGACAACTCCCTCACATCATGTACAAAAATCAATTCAAACTGGACTTACATTTCTGACCTGAAAACATAACATACACAGAGGAAAACTTGGACAAAACCTTCTATGAATTACAATTCAGAAATCCCTTTCTGGACATATCTACAGATGGCAAAAACATGAAGGAAAACATAAACAGATGGGACTACATCAAACTAAAAAGCTTCTGTCAGCAAAAGAGACAAACAGAAAAAACAAAAAGAAGCCCAACCAAATGGAAAAAAAATTTTTACCCTCCACAATAGTGATAAGAGTTTAATAACAAAGATCCACAAGGAACTCACACAACTAAACAAAAGCAAAACAAGAAGCCCAATCAAAAAATGGGGAGAAGAACTAAAAAGACATTTCTCCAAAGAAGAAATACAAATCGCCAACAGGCACATGAAAAATTGTTCAACTCACTAGCAATCAGGGAAATGCAAATCAAAACCACAATGAGATACCACTTTACACCCATAAAAATGGCCCACTTCCAAAGAACAGGAAACAACAAGTGCTGGTGTGGATGTGGAAAGGAACACTCTTACACTTTTGGTAGGAATGTAAACTGGTCCAACCACTATGGAAAGCTGTGTGGAGGACCCTTAGATTAATGAAAATGGAACTATCATTTGACCAGCAATTGCTCTTTTGGGAATCTACCCATAAGAGACCTCAATGGACACATGTGCTTGGAAGTTTACTGCAGCACTATTTATAATTGCAAGGACATGGAAGCAATAAATGCCCCAAAACAGATGGCTGGATGGAAAAAAAATGTAGTATATATACACAATAGAATATTACTCATCAATTAAAAATGATAAATTTGATGATTTTATGGATGTACTTAGAAAAAAATCTTATTAGCAAAAACAAATCAAAAAGAAAAAGACAGAGACAAATGGTTTCGCTAATACATGGGATATAGGGGAAAAATTAACAAAAGCAAGGAGGTAAGTCAAAACAAGCTAACTTACAAACTGAAGCATACAACTTGGGGCAGGAGGAAAGGGGGGGAACAGTGGGGAGGGTTAGAGGGTGAATTCCTGGATTACAAAGATGTGAAATTTATATATAAATAAATTTTTAGAATATAATAATAATAATAATAAAGAGGAACCAAATATTCTGAATCCAAAACACGACATACTATCAATCAGAAAAGATAGTCATAAATTCTGCTTATCTCTACACAGTTGATAAGCCCATTCATTCAATGATCTGTGCCTGCCTTCATCAATTACTGGTGTCCTTAAGCCAGAATCTCCTTTTAATTTTTGAAAAGCTTCAAAACTAACATACTCTCTAAAGATTATATTCTAGTGGCAAGAAACAAAAAATAAACAAGTAAATACCTAATAGGCCAATTACAGATAACTGGTATAATAAAAAAACAAAACAGTAAAGTGATGATACATGAAGAGGAATGCTTATGAGACCAGACAAAGAATTTCTGAAATAGTGATATCTGAGTAGAGATCTGAATGAAGTGAGAGAGTCCTGAAAATAACTGAAGCATAATGAAATAGCAAGTATAGGTATAAAGACCTGTAGTTAGAAATGAATTTGATATGTTTAAGGAAGAACTAGAAGGCAAAATTAATAGTTGGAGTTGAAGGAGCGTCGAGAAGATTTGCAGGAGAGCATAGGAGTGCTTGAAGGTAGAGTTAGGTTGTATTCTAAAAGTAAGAGGAAGACAGTAAAAATTTGCATTTTACATTCTGCAAATCAGGAATGACATGACTGAATTTACATTTCTATAAAAATCACCCTTACTACTTTATGGTGAATTCAATGTGGTAAGAGGGCAGAGGTGAAAGTAGGCAAGCCAGAAAGCTATAACATGGTCCAGGAGAGACAGGACAATAGATAAAGTTGGAAGGAGAGAAAAGGCATTCAAATGACTCAAGCATCTAACAGTAAAGTGAACATGTTACTTTTGTTCAGGCACTTCTTTAAGAACTTCTTAAAGACCTTACATTGTAGTTACTATATACAGTTTTAAGTGTCCTACATATTTGAAAGCATTTGATCCTCATAACTACATTAGGCATATACTATAACTTGTCCCATTTTTCAGATGAGGAAAGTGAAGCCCCCAAAAGTTGGATAGCGTAAGCGAGGGCTCATAGCTGGAAGCCAGAAGCCAAACCCAAGCAGCAGCTGTGTTCTTTATCACTATATATACCAACTCCTATTGTTCTATAGAGATTAAAGCTTGGTTTAGAAGGAAAAGTAGTAATAAGTCAGAAGCTGCACCTAGAGGATGTATTTGAAAGGAAAACAAAGGAGGTGCTGGAAATACACAGCTCTCCCTAGTAGCTGATTCTGTGGACACAAGGGAGGATGCAAGTGATATTTTCTAATCCTGTCAAACATCTCACCTAGAAGTGTGGGAGATTCACCTTCCATTTAGTGGGCAGCTTCTCATAACCTGAGGATTTTCATCTGCTCGAAGCAGTTGAGTGTTAACCTGCTCTGTAATAATACCAGGGCATCATGCCTAAGAAGCTGGGTTTTTGCTCAGCTTTGAGAAAAAAAGCTAGTTTCAAATACTAGGCTTCCTTATTCCTTACTTAGAGATTTTATTTAAGACTGAAAAAAAAAAAAAACCTTACTATAAGAGAATCTTAATGTGAGAGGAAACATTTCTATTAGTTCCAGGATATTTCTCTCTTTCAGCTGAACTGAATGACAAATTCAAAATACCATTCAACCAAAGCATACCCCCTTCCTCAAAAGTGATTTTAAGATTCTTGACTCAAGAACTCTTCCCAGACATTGCCAAGTACAATAGCCTTAACATGCAAATACAAAAACAGTGGCTTTCATTTTATAATACCCAAATTTAACCTTGTAAAAATCCAACTAAGATGATAAATAAGAAAGTAACATTCAATATTACTATATAAAGGAGCTCCAGGTCAGAGGCTTATCTGTCTTGATAGGATTTGATATATAGGCAAAGTATGGAGGAGATATGTGGGCATGATTCCATAAAGTGAAGCTAGAATGATGACCGAACCAAGAGATCAGTTCCATGACAATAAACAAGAGTTCCAATGGGCATCATTGGAAATTCACAAGTAAATTATTTAACCACCTCATGCCTCTTTCCTTACCTATATATACAGTGAGGCTAGTATGAGTACCTGTCAGAATTATTGAAAACATTAGATAAGGTAACACTATATATGCAATATACATATATACATATACACATCAGCATTTAACACTCATCTGGCACAAGGAATTTTAATAAAGAAAACCTCTGATCACAGAGGTTTCTAATAATAACAATGCTCCTCTCACAAGGAGGGTTGAGAAGTGACTTAGACAACATATACTGAAAATAAATACTGAAAATGATGGATAAAACCTTTCCCAAATCTACGCAATTTTGGAGAGAGGTAGCATCTTGCTAGTATAGTTCTCCTTCTTCCTATCTGTTAATATAAGATCATCTTCTCAGAAAGTTCCACAAAGAATAATGACCTTCTGATGAAAAAATCTTATAAACAAAAAAATTGATGGGATTTTCAGAAACACACCAAAATAAATTAGACCAATGTTTGCATTCACCAACTCATATAATTTTTCCATTAAGATCACTGTCATTTTTCTATTGTTTGTACTGTTTAAAAGAAAACCATATATGGAAACCAAAACTAAATCAGAGAAATTTTAAAATATAACCATTATCAATTTTAACCTGTAATTTACCATTTTATTATATATGTCCCATGTCACTTTCTAGTTTCTCCCATAGGTTTTAACTCTCTGACTACATTAGAAGTTCAAGTACAGTTTCCCTGCAACACTTAGCAGAATTTCCAGTACACAGAAGGTCAAAACCTTGATAAGGCCATGATAGTTGTAAACTAGATTCTGATCAATTTTATTTATGGAGAGGAAATTTCCCCTTACCTCTCTGGGTTCTTCTCTGAGCAATCAAATTAACATCAGACAGATTAGTAGGAGAATAAAAAAATTTAATTACAAATATAAGGAGAATCCACATGGATATAAATTCTGAGATGAATGGGGTTAAACGATGCTACTCATTCAGAGATAAGGAGATAGCGGCCTGGAGTTTAAAGAAGAAAAGAGGAGGACTCTGAGGACAAAAGTGCCAGATACTCTAATTACATGTTTGCCCTGCAAAGGTGACTTTCTCCAATAGAAAGGCTATTTAAGGATATAGTCCTAAATCTAGATCAAACCTCCCAAATTCCTTCCCTTCCTTTTACTTCCTCTAAACAAAGGTGTGGTAAAATTTCTCATGTACCTCCAGTATCTCAACTGACCTCAGGTTGAAATAATCCATGTAGCAAGTGACAACTCCTTTACAAGTACTGGCAGGGATGTGGAGAACAAAAAACTCACACGCATTGCAGGAAGCAGTCAAAATTGATACTTTGGAAGAATATTTAGCAGCATTTACAGAAACTGAAGTTAAACCCAGCAATTCTGCTACACCTCCAGCAGATATGCATATACATACATGTGCACCAAAAACAAAGGGACAAAGAACGCTCAAAGACGGGTTAATATATATGAAATAGTTCAAGCTGAAACAATCAAAATGCTTTTCCAAGATAGAATAAAACTGATGAATATATTCATATTATAGGATACTGTGCAGCACTGAAAATAAATTATTACCTCTCCTATCAACAGTGGTAATTCTCATAATCATAATGGTAAGCATAAGAATAGAGGTTCAGACTCTATGATTCCATTTATATAAAAGAGCAAAATAGGGAAAATGAATCCAATAGAGACAGAAATCCAAGGAGTGATTGCCTTTGAATGAGGGCCATAGGCAGGACTTCTGCAGTACTGGTAATAAAATAAGCTTATGTGAATAAAAAAGCCCCAGGGTCAGTATCATTGCTCTCCACTGCTATCTTCTCTCTGCCTATTGATATTACTGTAATTTACAAATATTCCATAGAAATTATAAAAGACAGAGAAAAGAACATCTAACAAACTTAAGATATTTGTGGTTCTGCTGTTATCTTCAAATGGCTCTGCAAGTCAAATTGGTAAATTTATCTTTGCTCCTTTATCTTCAAAATAAATACAATGAATTGGTGTATTTTTCCTCCTAGGCAACATAATACGTAGTAATTGACATGGTATATGAAAAGTATCACAAAAACATATCATGATTACAACTAATTAAAAACTACTTAGGCATCAGATGAAACTGTGGAGTTATAAGTTTCTCTTAAGAGGTTTTAATACAAATAAAATTTGAAATCAAAAGTTCGTACAGTGACATGAACAGAAGAATATCATCCGTAAAATAGAAGACAGGTAGTTTTATCACTAGCCCAGAGGACCCTCAACCCTCCAACCTCTCCCTCTTCTATAGAATCACATCACTTGTGCTTTTGATAGAAAAATCCTCAGAGACTGGCAAAAATATGGTGGCACAGTTCACTGCTATTAAGTCCTGCAGGGCTTATGCTTAATTGGACTTACATAAAACATAAGGTAAAGTATTTTATATATTGCAGATATTTGGTAAACATCTATAATTTTGTCTCCTGGGGATTAAAATGGGAAAATTTCCTATAAGACATACACTTTAATCATGTAAGATACTTCTTGGAGTGGGTAAAAAAAAAAATCACTCTTCTACCTTTTTTCTCTAGCAAACCCCAGATCATCCCTGAGCATGCTGCTTCCCTTGCATTTCACTGGTTTTCTGTCACCTTTACACATGCAGGCCTATATGGTAGGCAATCTCCTTTCTTCTCTCACCGTTTCCCTTTCTTTTATGTCCTCATTCTATCTGTTTAATTTCCATTCTTCTCATTCCATTCTCCCTCTCTCCTCCATAAAATGCCTGACTTGGAATCTCATTAGATCACATCACCCCCAAACCCTCACTGTTGGTGCCATCTACTGACTGATGAGTCAGGACCACTCACTGCTTGACAAGTGTACAGTCCTAGCGCTTTATGACTTTCTAAAGCACAGCTCCTGCCTTAAACCCTAGCCATTTCATTCATACCCAGAGCATTAAAGTTCTAACACCTTAGTCTTTTCCAGAATTTCTCTCCTCCATATCAGATCTTTCGCCTTCTCTCCTGGCATTCACTTCCACATCACAGTGGAATTTATCACCTACAAATGCTCTAAAAACTAATGTTCATGCACCTCTTTTTCTGACTATTCCTGTCTTCAAGCTCATTCTTTGCAGTACAAGTCCCTCTGAAAATATTTCAACCTCCTAGGAACTAATTTCCACAAAGGACATTAGTAGTAGTATTGCTCCTACTAGTTTTCCATATCCTTCACCTTCTGATATTGTTCCACATTCCTCACTCAAAATTGCATGGCAAATAATTATAGTCACTTCCTTGCACAGGTCCTTGAGTCCTTTCCCCTCTCACCATAACCTTGTCTCACATGGATTACTGCCGTATTTCTCCTAGTTTCTATTTTCATCTACCAATATTCTATTCTCTACAGAACAGCCATAGGGTCCTTTAAAATGTAACTTAAACCATGTCATCATTCTACTTAATTATTCTCAAATGGCATCCATCACAGAGTAAAATGTAAAATCCAAAAGATGACTTTAAGGTCAGGCAGTCACCAGTGAGTGCCCTTCCATCTGACTTTTCTCCCACTACCCTTCATTCATGTCTGGCAGTTATACTTGATCCCTCACTATTTCTCAAAACCACCAGACATGCTCCTACCTGAGGGACTTCTCTACCTAGAATTCTTTTACCCAAAATATAACTCCATGATGTAATCATTTACCTGCAAGTTTTGCTCAGATCCCAGTTTTTGAATGAGGCTTACCTCAGAGTATTTGAAGTCCACCCACCTCAGCTTACATCCCGTTGTTATCACTGTACTTTTAGCCATCTACTATTCTAGATAGTTTGTTAATTTATGGCAAAATGAGCAAAGATGAATGCTCAATTAGTGAGTTGATGTATGAGTAAATGATTTCTAAATTGTGTGTTTATAACTACAGCATCACTTTCAATTTGGGAACGAGCACACCCTGGAAGAAGTGTTGATCCTAGTGTTATCTCTCCCATGCCCACTGCCATTAGAACATAAACTCCATGAGCAACAAAAGTTTTGATTTAGCTTATCTACATAAGCATCCTAAGTATTTAGATCAATGACTAACAGACCATAAATACACAGTAAATTTGCTTAAATAAACAGAAGTTTGTCTCTGTGTGATTGACTGAATTTCATTATAACCAGAACCAGAATATAGTAAAAACGTTCCGCTTCTCCCTCACAATCTTTCTAAAGGAAGTGGGCTCTAAGAGAACACAAAACACAAAACACATTACTAAAGCCCAAATGTAGACTTCTACATTCCTCCCCCACAAAGTCCTAATTATAGATTCGCAAGTCAGTCTATAAAAGCATACCTAATTTATAGCCAAAAACATATGCATCATAGAGGGCTAGTAGTGAATTAAAACTATCTCACTATCCATTAAGCAGTGCGCAAAACCCAAGGAAGCTTTTGGAAGTGGTGGCTCTGGAGGTGATGGAGGGGACAGCACTGCCCTGAGTGCAGTGGTGGCATCCCAGATATACGCATATCTCCAAACTGCATACATCAAGTATGTGCAGCTTTTTATGCATTAGTTATTTCTCAACAGAGCAATTTTCAAAACTAAAACAAGTAATAAAGTATTACTTCACCTTGAGAATCAACACTTAGCCATGACCAAGTTTAATTACAGTAAATGAAAAGAAAGATGGAGAACATCTATGCTAGTTCTAAAGGTGATGTCAAATTCCTTCCAAGGTTATTAGGATCAGAGTATTTGTTAAGTTTGTTTCCACTTTAGAACAATGTTTCCTGCAATCGCTACTGCCACTGGATCACTTCTAGTCTACAGATAGCTTTTTTCCAACAAAGGGTAGAGGAAAGCAGCTATATTTGATATTACCGTGCAACAGCTGAAGGGGTACAAGGACAAAAAGATGTTAGAAAGGAAAAACAAATGAGCTGAGAATAATTGCACTGTGACTGAAGAGGGCATGTCTGCCTCGTCTCTGCTCAGATCTGAGCTAGAGAGGAAGCAAAGGCTGCCTCTCAACCTGGTCTGAAATGTGAGCATGTATCAAGTGCCTAAGAGTTAAGCAAAATGAGCAAAATAAATGCTCAATTAGCAATTTAATGTATGAGTAAATGATTTCTAAACTGTGTGTTTATAACTACAGCGTCACTTTCAATTTGGGGATGAGCACACCCTGGAAGAAGTGTTGATCCTACATGGTGATACTACTGGCTCTCTTGTAAGGGTTCTAGTTTTAGCCACAGTGTCTATATTCACTTTGCTTCTTTCTCTCTTTTCAATCAGAACTTACATACAGATCACTGTGATTTCAGACACAGGTTCCTGGAAACTCACGTATAATTCAATTTTAAAATTCAAGCAAATTTTAGTATGAAAGTCCTCTCAGAGGCAGCAAACCACCTACACAACTGACACTGCAGTCCAAGCTATTCGGTTTGAGAAGAGGCAAAGTAGTCTGGAGGTGTTGATGCCTTGTCTAAGGCCACAGAGCTGGCTGGAACACAGGCTCAGTGATCCACACAAATAAGCCAGCTAGATGTTACTACACCTGTTTTACAAATAAGGAAAGTAAGATGTAGGTTGTTCATTTGCCCTAAGCGGCATAAACAGTAAGCAGTCCAAAACAAGTTTAATCCTCTCTGTGCTATGGAGATCTGCCATCAGAAAAACAAGACTGAAAAATAAACAACTGCAAAGCAAGTATGCCTTGGACATCTACCACCAATAATCTATTAAAATTTACATTTTGTGATAAATAAATAGGTCTAGAACCCAAGACCAAGAGGACAGATAAACAAAAGGATTCAGCATAAATGTGTTCAATAGACAAGGACTCACAAAGGATGAGGAAAATTTCCTAATGGAAAAGATGTTAACGCAGTAGATGTAGAGAAAGATTTCCAAGCCCAATGACACACAGAGGTGTGGCAAGGTGGAAAGGCATGGGTTTTGAGGGAGGTGAGATCTTAGGACTGATGGCAAGGCAAGCTGGGGAAAGGTAAAACTACAGGGTTAGGGACAAATGTCTCCTACATCAGCTAAGGACTTTGGGCTTCATTATATAGTTAGTAGGGGTCATTATGCAGGTTGAGTATAAAGAAAATGTCATGAGCAGTTTCACAGGTTAGAAAGTATGCTCTTGTGGGAAGGATGTGCTAAAAGAACACAAAGCTGGAAACATGGTTAGATGACATGACTAGACTGATGGGACAAAACAGAAATATGATCAGGGGATACAGAGTCCAAGAGACGTGAGGAAGCACGTGTAGCTGATGCTTTCCATCAGTTGTATGTAAGAGAGGAGAAGGGCAAAAGTAGAGGATGCTTGGGAGAACAGAGGTGGTAATTCTAATTCCCAAAATAGAGCAGGATGAATGGAGAGCTGAAGGGGAAAGAAAACATTTTCCACTTTAGATACTTTGCATTTGCTATGCATTATTCAGATAAAACTGTGCCCTCTTTGGTAATGCCCCTCTGCTGCAAGGTTTCCACTCCTAAATCCCCCCCCCCCCCCCCCCCCCCCCCCCGGAGCCTGTGGATGTGTTACCTTTCCTGGTGAAAGGGACTTGGTGGTTCAGGGCAAAGAGGAGGATTATCCTGTTTTATCCATGTGGACCCAAGAAAATGACAAGCTTCCTTAAGTGAAAGAAGGAAGAGAGCCTAGAAGCTAATGGGATCATTGTTGAGACTGAAATGGTTGCTGGGAAGAGACCACATGCCACAGTCGGAAAGCTAGGGAAGCAAGAAAGAGCTTCTCTTCTCCAGTATCTCCAGAAGGAAGGCAGACACAGTGATACCTTGGTGACCATTTCAGGTTTATCACCTTCAGAACTGTCAGAAAATAAATTTGTTACTTTTGTCCTCTGAAAAAATAATGAAATAAAACAAAATTTACATTTCATTGTTTCATATATTTTTCCACAAAATAAACCTTTTTAATTATCAAGAATCATAGCAAAGATTTATGACTATATGTTCTGTTAACTTAGACAAGTAAGTTTTACTCTCTCAGGCAAAATAGAACAATATAAAATGTATTATGTTAGGTGTTTTCACCAGATCCTAAATTTCCTTTCATTTCTTTCATTTTTTTTGTTTTGTCAACTACATACAGATAATTTGAAAATTTTGAAAGATTTTTCCTTTATTCTTTAACCTTCTTTGCTAATTCATCACTGCTGTCTGCTAACAGTATTGTGAAGCATGCCCTCTGCTGGTGAAAAGAAAATCATTACACTTTAAAGTGATCCAATCAACTAAAGATCCAAGAACTACTAGGATACAAATAATTGGCTTTTAAAATAACTATCAAGTTATAATATATATCTTACAATTGGAAAGGGTGTGTATTTACAGGAATAGGAAGGAAAATATTGATATTTAATTCATTTGCTTTATCACTAAGTAAAATCTAACCTACTACAGCTAGGAAGAGAAAACAGATGACCCTCAGATAGAGCCACTGCTGTTTTCACCATATTTTACCAATCAAATGCTCAATTGCTTATAAATTTCAAAACAGCAGTTGCAAACAATGATCTTATCAACAAGAAAGTCATCTATTAAGACCAGCATATATTTTTCCCCACACATTTTTTTGTCATCATTCTCCAGTAATTCCCCACCACTCTTTTTAACATCTATTTGCAAGGCAAAGAGATAGAGATAGATATCACCACCAATATTCATTACAATATTGTGCTTTGGTCCCAGACAAGTGATTTCAGTTGTCAGCTGTAAACCTAGGATACTATTTCTTGCTTCATAAGATTGTTTTGTGGATTAAATATACATTGTTCTTATTATGGGGTATTAAGAAACAGGTCTTGCCCATCAAGCATGACAGACTAGGAAATCTAGGAAGTTGATGACAATCTTTCCTATGTGATAGATGCCTTGGCAACCTCTTCTCCATCCTCCTCATCTGCTCCCTTCTGCTCCAAACACAGTGACCCCTGTCAGGTACCTCATGCCCTTGGGCTTCTACACTTGCTGAAGCCTGATTGTAAAGTTCTTCATATAGTCACATGGCCCATTTTCACAGTTCATTCAGGGCTGGCCATAAGTGTCACATCAAAGGAATTTTCCCTGCTATCCTTTTTTTTTTTTTTTAGAGACTATGTCTTGCTATGTTGTCCAAGGTAGTCCCAAACCTGCAAATTCAAGTGATCCCTAGCCTCAGCCTCCCCAGTAGCTGGAATTACAGGAGCATGCCACTACACCTGGCTATTTTTTTGAGACTAGGTCTCACTATGTTGCTCGGGGTAGTCTTGAATCAGCAGACTCAAGTGATTCCTAGCCTCAGCCTCACAGCTGGGATTACAGGCATGCGTCACCACGCTAGGCTTATCCTGCTTTTCTTTCTATAATTTATTCCTTCCTGTTATCTCAGTGATTTTGTTGCATATTCCATGAGGCTGGAAGAGCACTTGTAGGAAATAAGTATTCAATTAATAGTCAAATGAATAAGTCAATGAATTCTCAGAGATATTACAGAAATAACTTCTGCTTTAATTGAGAAAGTGGTCAACAATGTCTAAAACCCCATCCTGTGATATCTGCAAAGCTCCTCTTGAATGAACAGACCCCACTCTCTTCCTATTGATCACTAAGAGAGTGGTAACAGAAGTTCTCATAACTTTTTCCACTCACTAGATCACCTTTTTATCACCACAGGTATCAAAGGATACGAATCAGTATGTATTGGGAGTGGAAAGGAGGCATAGGGCAGTGGGTGGGGGAAAGTCACAGAGCTTACATGCCCAGGCCAGTCTCCCTCAAGAAACCTGGCAGTTCTCAGCCCCTTCCTCTCATGCTTTTATGGAAGTTCCATTACACAGGCATAAGTGATGAAGTCATTAACCCTTGGCAAGTGAAATCCACCCCTAGTCTTAATCCTACACACAGAATTCCAGATTCAGGGGATGGGACTGACTGTTCCACATGTGTTCCAGGTGGTTTTCTGGCAACTAACCACTCCTCAAGTATTTCCCAAAAGTTGCCTTCATTGACATAACAACAAATACATTTAAGTATGTCAATGACATGTTTCCATATATACACACAATGATGTATATGTATGTATATGTAATACTTCTTATACATATAGTCTATAAGCCACAATTTTGCAGTTTGCTCCCAGTCTTAAAACGCATTTTTTTAGCACGGTGGCTCTTACCTGTAAGCTTCAGCCTATGAAACGGCCGGGGCTAGGGATCGTGGTTCAAGTGCCGCCAGGGGCCCGTAGCAAGACCTAGTTCCAAAAAATAGCTGGTGGATTACAGGCACGTGGTGGCGCGTGCCTATAATCCCAGCTACCTGGGAAGCTGAGGTTGGGGATTGCTTGAGTCTGTGGTACCCCGGGCAATGAGAGCCTGCGGTTCCACGGGCAAAAATAGCGAGACCAAGTCTCAAAAAAACAAAAAAAAACAAAACATTTTTTTTGTAGCAAAATAGTCATCATGTCAAAAGATAATGGCATACTATTAGAATTTCATTCAGTCATTAAAAACTTTCCAGTCCACCATATTATATGAAAATTCTCCCAGGCTGAGGTCTTTCAGCTTGGCAGGCTTCATTCCCTGTTGTGCAGTTCTAGAAGCAGAAGGATCACAGCAAACATCTGGTATATTAAGCTAAGACACAGTATCATTTATTACTTTGAACTGCTTTCAAAGTCCTAATAAAACGTTGAATTTTCCAAACTGCATAACTCATTTCTTCATCCTCTTACCCTCAGCTATTATTCCCCATCTCTTTATTTATTTATTTTTACTCAGACTTATCAACCTTTGGAAGAGTTCTTATAATTTTCTCAAAGGAATAAATTATAAGTCAAATAAATGAATTTTGAAGACATCATGAAAAAGTCTGATCAGATGTTTAAATAATTGAATGTACTACCATGTTAAATGATTTTCTTCTTGATGTTCTGTCATCCCCTTTGACCACACATTTAAGAAAAAATAAAGTAAAGCAATCAAAAATTGCTACAAAAATACCAGAGTCCAAGAAATATTTAATTGATTAAATGTTAATTATTTCACATAAATTCTACATATTTTAAAGATAATACTATAGTAGAATAATGCAGCTGAAGAATGAAATAGGAAAAGCAATAACAGAAAAATACCAATTTTAAATGTGTGAGCATATGCTAGTTCCTACTATTCTTACTATGACACTGCCAAACCTTGTTAAAATAAAAATACTTTAACACTATCTCTTACCATAACATCTTCTAAGCCTGATCCAAAAATAATGGACATAAAAATCATCTTACAAATACAACTCTAGCAAATACATGGTAATAAAAAAGTTCAATTTTAAGGTAAACACCTTTTAAATATGCTTACAATCACTAAGGACTTAGCAAAATTATAAAATTATTAAAATGTCCAAATATCTCTAGCTGAACTTCTGACCTGCTCTCTCTCTCTCTAGGTGCACCAGGAACACACACAACAAAACTGATTGCAATCATTTGTGTTTTGAAAAAAGCCTGGCACTTCATTTTATTGGCAACATTTTTTAGTTACCTCCTATGGCACGTGATAAGAACTGGCCTTTGAATGAAAACAAAGGGGTCAAATAGAGAAAAATAAATGACAGAAATTGATAGAAAGGACTATTACTGCAATCATACCTACATCTCCTCATACGAACAACTTACCTAATCAGTGCATTTCTGTTATTTAAACATGTTTCTCAGTGAAAATGTTCCATCCCAGTATACTTACTACATGAGAGCAAACCCTGCGGCCCATATAATCAGCAAAAATCCAGTCATGGATCCATATGTGGAATAATCATGTTGAATTAGTAATTTCAGATTTTTATAACAATCAGAAATTTAACAATCCAATATAACAATATAACAGAGTTTCATAAACAATTTATAGCAATTTTATAAAAATATTTTATAACAGAATAATAAATTGTTTTTAAATTAATTAAATGAACCTTGCAGAAACATTAGACGCTAAAAGTTGAGGCAGTTCTAGTAATCATGAAATCACCGCATTTTCTGATATCTATCTTTCTTATATAGGTATCAAAAAGCAAAGGAAAAAAACTCAAACTGCTTAGAGTTCTTAATTTATTCATTTAAAAGGCATTTCTTGAGTCCCTGCTGTCTCAGGAACTAACAACTCCTGGGAATATAATGATTATATTTGTCCCAACCCCTTTAGAGCTGACAGAAGCAATAACAAGGCAGAGAGGATTTCTCATTTGGAAGATAACACTGACATGGTGAAAAACAAAGAAAAATCAAAGAGATTATACATTAGAGGAAACCAATATTCTGAAAAAAATTGTGATAGGTACAGGTCAAAAAATGGGCAAGTCTTATATTTGAACTGATATGCTAACCCTTAGTTCATGTTTTTTTCCCATATAATCTAAATCTACGAAATTCATCTTCCCTCTTCAAACAATGGTGGGTAGGCCTAAGTAACAAAGTAGCACATATTAAAATAATTCAATGTACTTGACATGCTCAAACAGCTAATCAAATGACATAAAAGCATAAAAAGGAAACTGTTCAATTCAAGCTAGTAGATTCATTATAACATATGTAGATATGGTTGAAAAATACTAGTTTTCACTAATTTTTGTATTTCCTGCTATATTTTTCCAGGATTCAAACATGTATGAAAATAAATTCTTTTGAACTATAGTGTGAAACAGTCAGTGCAACCCTGGGCATGGACTAGGTAGACTAGGACTAAAATTCTGGCTTTTACTCCATTAAACTCTTCTCTAAAACTCAGTGTGCCTCAACTGCAAAATAAACTAGTAAAACTACCACACTTGTAAAATGGGTTGAATGATGTCTTCGCATATGACTTTAAGCAAAAAAATAAGTGTATATAATTTTAAGTATTCTTAAAGTTGTTTCATAGTTTAATTTTAACATTACAGTTATAATCTGTATAGAACTAAATTTTCAAGTCTATTTTTAAAAATATCCAGTAGATATTAATTGCAAGAGATTTGATATACAGCAATACATGCAAATGCATCAATAAATGTCAATTATCTGACAGCTACATTATTAAAAATTGATGTCTATGCTTCTCCTAAGGCAGAAATAAACAACAAATATTTTGTTTGTACTAAAATTTCTTATTTTCACATTTATTTTTCTTTAGGTGAATGTACCACACTGAAACCAGCAGGAGGCACACATGTCATCTTCCTTATCATTCACCATTCACAACAAGTCTGTAACAATATAGAATTTATAAAGACTATATTAATATTGTTATTCAATCCTGTAGATGCTTTGTGAAGTACAAATATGCCTCTGGTCAGAATGGATGTTTCCCATTTTTATAAGTACCTTTATACCTAAATTGTTTATATCTTATTGAATCTTCTTAAAGCATAAAAGTAGAAAAAGCTCCACTGGAATGAAATCACATCCAAATTATTTCAGCTCAGATTTCCTTTGTCTTATTCCTAAGTTTATTCTATAGAAACAAACATTTGGAAATTTAAAGGGAACAAGCACAACTGAAACATATTACTTGAAATTTAACATTACCAGTTATGTCATGTTTTGATATTACAATGCTGGTAAATGTTCCACAATAAAATGCATCCAAAAGAGGGAAAAAAATCCTCCTTTCCCAATTATTACAAGATTCCAAAAAAACTTAAATCTAAATACCAAAGAAAAATGTATTTTTTAGAAAATAATATGACTGACTCATGATACAAATATCACCCTGAAATTTGCCCAGTAAACCTGAGTTCAGAGCCTCAATACATACTTATGCCCTCTTTTTTAAAATGATAATAATTAATTTTTTGCCCAAGAGGCAGTCATGGTCATAGATTTTAAAACTTACAGGTTCAGAAGGGGAACATTTAGATTATCTGCAGATGTTGTCATGTGATTGTAGCCTATTATGAAGCATTTACAGTTTACAGACAAAAACCCAGCAAATTCATAGGACAGGCTGCTTGAGAAGGATTAATTTATCAAGACTATAAATGAGGTGAAATTTTACTACATGGAAGCCGGCGAGATAAATTCAAGCTTTGTAGCTTATAAATTTGTGGTATTTATGGTAAGGGAAGCACAATAGAAATCAATGCCTGTCACTACCCGCCTACAAATCTCTAATCATGGCATGTTAACACATCTGAAATAATGCAGGATCAAGTAGAACACAATTTTCCTAGTTAACATACTTTAAAAGTAAGTGCATTAATAAACACACAAGAAAAAGGAAAGACTTCCTGTGGCTAATGGTACCATTTGAGACTTAAGTTCATAGTAAGTCTAAACCTCTAATATCAAATTCTTCAGGCAAACACTATAGCAGATATTTAACGTAACACACATTGTCATCACACAGCATGGTAGCTGTTAGACTTATTCTAATATAAAAAAATCCCCCTTATTACTAGCCCAATACCATGGTGTGAGTAATGAACTGCATTATGAGTTGTATAGGATCATTTAATCAACTGCAATAATATAAAATTGCTTTTCCAGGGAATGTGTTAAAGTAAGGTTGTTTCACTTAATAACCTATTTTATTCACTCAACTATTCAGTCTTCATATCTTGACCATATACAGTTAAAAACTGTAGGAGGCTCGATAATGTAAATATGATGAAGTAGTTGTAGGTTCAGCTATAATGTGAACTCACCTTCATATATAACATAATCAAAAGCCAAAATACCATTACACTTCTATAATAATTGATATGTCAGTAAGAGCTATCCTATAGAGGTTACCAAATTGGTGACATCAATATATGCAATGTAGAAATTACCAAACTGGGACCCATTTTAATAAAGAGTGCTTGGGACATAATAAACCATCCTTCAACACTTGATATCTAATTGTTGACTGATAATTTAGTGAGCTATTGTGAAACAAATTAAATCTTTAAAATACAAATTATTGGAACTCAGAGAACCCCACAATGTATGGTGAAACTATAGTGCCTATCATCATCAGAGACTAGTGATGATTTATAGGTCAGAGAAGACAGTAAAGAAATTCAACCCTGAGCCAGGGTAGAAAATACTGTTCATATCCAACCAGGGGAAGACAAAACTACTTGTGGATCTAAATGAGAGAAATAAAGGGTGAACATTCTGGGCTATACCACGGAGACAGGATCCCCAGTATACAGGCCAAAACTCTGTAAGACACAGGAGCAGTTAAATACTGGGAATAAGCCTACACAAATCACACAAAGATGCTCCAACCGTGTTGGAGCATGCTGGGGCACCTCTGAAAATTCAGTTCACAGACTGCAGAAATGCAGGTATGAAACCCAGACAGCAGGGCTAGAAGAGGTAACAAAGGAACCATTCCCACATTCACCAATCTCGGCAGCAATATACCCTTCTGTTACCCTCCTTCACCACAGAAGACCCAGCTAAAGCAAAAGCCAGTAGAAGGAATGATATAACCAAGATCCAACCAGATATAAACTATAGGAAACAAAAGGTCCAGAAGATGAATGAGGCCACTTATTAATTTGAAATATACTACTGGCATCCCAAATCTTAACTCTATGTGTGGCTCTAAAAGTCAAGTATTTAGGTAGATGTATTTTCAGGTTAAAACCGTGACCCCAACATGGGAAGTGCATTTGTCCCTGGCATGGGCAGTGCATTTGTTCATGAAGTTTAGGCATGGCTTTAGCTGTGTCTGAAAAACACAGAGGCCTAAACAGGATAAAGGGACTTTTACTGGGTTGCAAATTCTGGTTGTGGAAGAGAAAATGAAGTACCAAGAAGATGTGCAGAGGAAATTGGGTTTCTGGTTGGAGGAGGGGGAAAGAGGATTAAAAAAAAAGAAAGAAAACCAAAGGAGCAGAGATTGGGACAAAAAACTTTTGGGAAGGAGAGAGAAGAGGCAAGTTCAGAGAGCTCGGAGGTTTTGACACTTGGAAGAGAAGGACCTAGAAGTGGGAGTCTTCCAGGCCTCTCCTAGCATTGGGCCTGGAAGGGTCAGGAGCCATGTAAAGGTGGAGAAGAGGTGACCCTGATGAAGTACTGAGCCATCGTGCAGCCTGGATAGACCCAAGCTAAAACCTCATGTTGGGGGCAAAGGAAGACCAAAGGACAAGGATATAACTTGGAGAATTGGGGTTCCTTTCTGTTTGGGGTACTTGTGCAGATATGGACTATTAGACTCTTTGTTTGTTTTTCCCCTTACTGTAAATAAACCTGTGTGTTTACCCCTATTACTGCTTGATCTCTGAGCTACTGCTTGATCTCTGAGCAACTGCTTGCGCGCAGGTGGGAGAACCCACATTGACAAAGATTAAAAAGGGAACAGTCAGTCCTCTACCCCAGTAACAAGGTTCACACATTAGGTCAAATTTGACACCAAGATTCCAAAAATGCTGGTGAGTAATTTTGTGTTTGGGAGTGGAAAATCATTTAAAACCATTTTTAGTATGCAGACACTTTTCATCTTGGCTGCCATTTTAAATATACCATCCAGCTGCTCAAGTTAAGCAAGCATTTAGGAAACACAGTACTTAAATATGAAGCACTAGCCTGGCCCATACCATATAACATGGGGATTGTGATGGCCAATGGGTTTGGAAAACCATTATGTAGTTATGACCAATGACCTCTGGTAATGGGATGGACAAACTGAAAAAGTCTACACATTTCATATTTACAGAGTTCTCTTTGCAAACTCTCTGTAACTAGTAAAATCTGTGATCTAAAAAGGTCTGACCTACTATCTTTCAAACAATCCCTCTTATCTCTCCTGCATGAGAGCACAGTTCTTCATAAACCTGGAAACAGTAATCATGTCTCAACTTCCCTCAATTTAAAGTTGTCCGCCCATCATTGATCTTTATCTTCCGGTAGCATCTCATCTTTTCCCCTCACATGATTTACGATGAATATGTCATTTGCGTATTCACTTTTTACAGCCTGTGCACTCCACTAGCACAGCCTCCATGAATTCAAGGATCAAGGCCATTTTCTGCACCATTGTGCAGTCAGCACCTAAAACATAGTGAGTGTTCAATAAAAATTTGATGGATGAATAGATTAAAGAATAAGTAATTGGGGGCAGGACCCAAGCCCATAGTCATTTGGTTAGGTCACCTCACCACAGCTTATTTCTAGAGAGACAATCACAGAAGAGAATTGTGGATCCCTGAATTCACTGGTTAATGATATAGTAGAACATCTCTGTAAAAGATTGTTAAATGACTTTTTAAATAAATGTTTCAACAATGAAGACCAGCAGCATATACATACAGTGCTTGCCTTTAGGATGTAATCATCAAATTTAAGAAGTTATTATATAGAGAAGCAAAGGAAAATATCTATTGCAAAGGAACGGCATTGAGCTTACATCCTTGCATAGATCTTGCAGGGAAACATCAACCACTAATTGAATAATAACTACACCAAGGGACAACAAAGACTTCAGACCTCAATTTTAACTAATACATCATGGGGATGTAAAACTGAGACACAAGCAGTCAGATTTGAGGAGAAAAAAAGTAGGATGGTGGTTCTGAGGGCTCAAAGAAGGAAAAAAATGGAAGTTACTGTTTAATAGACAAGAACTCTGTTTAGGAAAATGAAAATGTTGAGAATGGATGATGGTGGTGGTGGTTGCATAATAATGTGAATGTTGCTAGTGCCATTGAAATGAACACTTAAAAGTGTTTAAAATGGGTATATCTTCTGTTTTATTTCTATGTTTTACCATATTTTTAAAAGAAATTTAAATTTAAAACATAAACACCGACTCCCACAAGGCAATTATTCCTTCTAACAGCATAGTCATCATTCAGGACCCCATGGGCAGAGTTTGTTATGGAGTTCCACCCACATGAGTGTGCAAAACTTTCACATGAAGAAGGACAACCACATTTGACAAATGAAGTATTCTTTTCTGACTAGCAAGGAACCTCAAGGACACTGACAGCTCATTTTTTACTTAAACTCCCTTTTGGGAAAGTTCTTCCAAGCTATGACACTCAGTGATTTTTTTTTTAATTATTTTACCTCTGGAAACACAAAGAAATTTTTACCCCTCAAGTAAAAGGCCTTACTTTGAAAATTCCCACAATGCAACCACCAGAAATGACCCCAGGATGAATTTGAGAAATATGGCAAAGCTCATTGGATAAGGCTAGTCAGCCTGAATACTGTAACTATTCTCAGACACAAGGATAACAAAATTTAGAATCAAGATGCAGGTGGCATATTACAGGGGAGAGGGGAGTTTTTAAAAATAAAATGTAAGTTTTACTGTAACAACATTCCTCTGAACCCCTCTCAGAAACAGGCATCCCACCAATCATTCACATGGAAAGAAATAGTGCTGCTGCCATAGCAGTCAAGCTGTCAGTGACATTTATTATTATGTGTACAGGGTACCAGTAGATGATACCAAGGAAAAAGTTTTGTCCTTTGCCCTTCAGGAGCTCATAATAGAAAACATAATAGAAAATATATGATTTGTACCATATATTTTGGTCAAGGGAGTTGGAATGCAATGATAAAAAGAGCATGGGCTCTGAACTAAGGCAGAGCAGTGATATAATTCCAACTCAACAAATATTCAGCTACATGATCTTAATAACAATAGCAAAATGATCAAGGGTTTATCACACAACAGTAAATTTGTTTCCATAATTCACCTCAGTTAATCCTTACAAACCCTATCAAGTAAATACTATTATTATTTCACAGATAAAGTCAAATTATTTAATTACTCTGAGCCTCAGTTTCCTTGGGACAATGAAAGATTAATACCAACCTCATACCACCATTTTGAAAGTTAAATTAGTTATGTGTAGAAGATAGTATCTATGATATTACAGCACATCACTCAATTATTATATGTTAATGGAAGCACTACACATTTGGTTACTCTAAGCATTATGAAGACTGTTTTTTAAATACATAACATCCCAACCTTTTATTTACATAATTTAATTTATATTTTATAAACATAATTTAATTCAACAAACGTTTGTGTTCTCATTACATGCAAAGCACTGTGTCAGGCATTGCAATATACACAAATATATATGGCACAATTCCTATCACTAAAGTGTTTGCAATTCAATGAATTTTTAAGAGAATATATTCAATCTCAAAATTAAAGCAGTCCTAAAAATCAGATCTTGATGTCAAGTTTCCTATTCTGGAGTGTATCCTTATCACTGTTTGCCCCATAACACCAAGTGCCTTTTTTCTCTGTCAGATATGACTTTCTGCAAGTTAAATGCCAATAAAATTCAACCAAGAATAGTTGCTCTTGTTTTTCACATTAATATGGCATATATTTTTTAAACACCTGTACCACTTGAACACATGCTGACTTCTGACCATCGGTATGCAACTCTCCCAATAAAAGACAAGCAGCCAGTATTCAGACATTCTATTAATAATGAAAATTTAAACTACCAAAGTCACTACTGTTATAATTATCAGAGTGAATGAAAATAAATGATCAGTAGTGGAAGTGTTTTTTATTCATCTCACATGGCAATGTGCTTTCAATTCCAAGTGAGATTTCCCAAGATATTTATGGTGAAATCTACGTGGAACACTATCTCAATTGGAAATCTTATAGTTTGGGAAAATGCAGGAAATTTCCCCAGGGAAATAGGGATAGCTGTGATATAAGGCACTGAGTATTACTGCAGAATATTCCTAGAGTAAATAATCACTAAGCATGTATAAAATATCAAACAATTTATAACAGAATATTTGATGTTGCCATTAAGGTATGTTACAAAACGCCTACTATCTCTCCCAAATCAATTCTATCAAATTAAAGTTTTAAAATCTATGAACTCACTGACTTAGGATTTCATTAAACAGTCCATTCTATTTCATGAAATCTTCAATATAATCACTGTTCTTCATTTCTTCAGAAAAGACTATAGTTAAAGGATATTGCCATTTACACACACAAGACCAGGCAAAAGCTGAAAGATCATGTTTTCTATGACATCTAAAGATTTCAATTAAACTAAGCTTGAAATTAAGTTACAAAACAGGTATTTTCTGACACACAGAATATCTTCAGTCCTAACAATTCCATTTAAATTATTTTTGGTTTCTTGATTATACTTATATTTTTATTCAAATTTAATCATATTCTTGTCCATGTTAAAAACTGAGGCCTTATTACAAATAGTGAAAAGCAGTCTCACCAATGTAGGTTAAACCGATGCCAAATAGTCTCAATAAGAAATTGGGAATTTATTTGTATGTGAAAACATTTCACTTTATTCTTTTGTTATTAAGTGATTACCAATGTTGTTTTTCATAATGGCATGAAGCATATGACTTTGAAATACATTAGAAAGAGCAAGACATAAGAAGATAGGAATTACAATACAACGTGGCAAGTCCTACACTAATAATATATGCAAAACTCCACAGAACACAGACTGGATGTGACCTCATTTCTTCACCTAAAGTCCCCAATCTTTCCATTGCTATCCAAGAACTGAATCTTGATAGACAAATAATAGTTCACTGAGCAAAAATTTTAACACAACAAACACAAAATGACACCCCCACTAAAGAAAAAAATACAATACACAAGTAGTGGAGGTGGGAGAGGGCAGGGCTTTCAGACAACATCAATTACTTGTGTCATTGAAGCCGGGCACAGTGGCTCGTGCCTGTAAGCTTCAGCCTATGAAGAGCAGGGGCTAGGGATCACGGTTTGAGTTCCGCCTGGGGCCCACAGCAAGACCTAGCTCCAAAAAATAGCTGGGCGTGGTGTCACGCACCTGTAATCCCAGCTACTGGGAAGCTGAAGCTGGGGATCCCTTGAGTCCGTGGTACTCCGGGCAATGTGAGTCTGCAGTTCCACGGGCAAAAATAGCGAGACCAGTCTAAAAAAAAAAAATTAGTTGTGTCATTGAGTCTCAGGATAGGTGACTCTGGGAAGAAGGCATGAGAGGAGAGCAGAGAAGTAAGATGAAAGTGGAGATTAGCTACTATAAACTAAATTGTAAAGATTCTTCTGTCCCACGCTAAGTTGTTTAGTCTCTAGATCACAGACAGCAGTTCATCTATAAATTTTCTCTTATTCTCTGAAAAAGATTTCAGTGAAAAATATACACTACTTTACTCACTCATTTACTCAAATGTATTGAGTTCGCTTGTTTTCTGTCAGGTATTCTCCTAAACAAGGGATCAGCAAATATCACACAGGTCAAATTTTTCCCATTGCCTGTTTTGCCTGTGCTGCAAGCTAAGAGTAATTTTTATATTTTGAAATAGAGGAAAAGAAAATCAGAAGAAGAGTAACATTTTAATATACATGAATATCATCTGAAACTCAAAATTTAGTGTTCATCAATAAAGTTTTATCAGCACAAAGTCACATTCATTCTTTGGCATATTATCTATGACTGTTTTGTGTAATAGCAGAAACTAATAGTAATGAGAAAGCAAGCATGGTCCAAAAGTATAAAACATTTCCTAAACTATGAAAGGTTTGCTGACCCATGTGCTAAACAATGGGGAAAGAAAATAAAGTTTAATTGTGGAGAAAACAAGGAAACACACCTGCACCCTCAGTATAATAAGTGTCGGGACAACAATAATATCAGAATATTATAGAGACACATAATTGGTACACAGTCCAAATCAAGGTGAATGATTATGAATGAGGAAAGCCTTATGAAACTGGATTAATTCAGAGGACCAATCATAATGAACCTTATGCTAAACATCATAACTATGCTAAACATCATGCTAAAGATCATAATTTTATTCTGATGAGAAAACAAGTCTTCACAGGGTTTTAAGATGGACGGTACTATAGAAGACACTAAGTAAAATAACTCAGAAAGAGAAAGACATATCAGATGGTGTCACTCATTTGTGGAATATAGAGAAACATAACAAAGAGTCAGTCAAAACCAAACCAACAATAAACTCAACATCTAACTGGAAAACTGAGATGAGAGCTGGGATAGATAGAAGGTTGGAAGGGAAGGAAAGGGGCCCAAAGGAACATGTTGGAGATAGTTGGGGCACTTGTTGGGGCAGGATTGAAGAGATAAATATGCAAAGTTTTTAACCTATAACACTTCTCCCCCTCCAGCAGATACAAAGATGTAAACCTACTTTACTTCAGTAAACAATTTGGAAAGAGAAAAAAATAAAAAGCCTATGACAGGATCAGTCTTATATTTCAAACCAGACATCCCTGATGGCAAAGTATCAATTACATTTAATCCCTTTTCCTGGCCCAGCAAGCATGCACTGGAATGTAAGGATTCTTCACTCTAGGAAGAAGTGATAAGCATACCTATCAGGCAACCATCATTCTTATTCATGTTCTCTCTCTTAATAAAATAATAGCATCAGTAGCAGGTACTCAATAAGTGTCACTCTGTACTAGGCATCTGTTAAGTCCTTTAGATGCAGGAAAGAAATTTAATTCTAATTTGTATAGTCTGTTCAAGTAAGTCTTATTAAATCACGTATGTGTAACATGTGATCAGATTTAATTCTTTCTGATTAAAAATACCTAGTGGTCAGACCACATATTACACCCCACTTCAATACCCACCTCATCCCCCTGCTCCTATGTGAATATTTGAACAATTATGTATAACTTTCTTTGTTAATTAAGACAACTAGTTGAACAATCATCCACTCATTCAGTACAAGTATGTACTAGGTGTCTACGTGCATTGAGAACTGTTTGGGAGGCAGCAGTAGGCACCATTAATTAGTTCCCATTCCCAAGGGTTCCCAATACCGAGTGAACAAAGCAAACTCACCACCAGTCTCAGACCAAAGCTGTCATAGTCCTTTCCATAAATTCAGGAGTATACTATTTGATAAAGCTAAACCTTGAAATTCTTACCAAAATATTCATGGCCTAAATAGTTTTGTGCCTATTCTATTAAGGAGAGGGAAAGAGAGTGAAGGACAGAGAAAGTTAATAGTCATTAATGATAAAAATGAAGCCAACAAAGACAGAAATCAGTGGTTCAAACATGGTATTTTGAACTTGTTTTCCAACTGCAAAACTGACAAAATACCAAGGGACTGATATCGGCATCACTGGTTGAGGAATAGAGGGAACAGACCTTAGGGAAGGGGAGGGTACCTCCCTGTGGTACAAACAAGAGGAAGACTGTTCACTGGCCATGTTTGCCTTCTTTCACATATAATAGGTGAAGAAATATTTCCAACCTCTAAATATTTTGCCTATATTTAGTTTGCTTTCTGAGTTCAGATGTGAATTTGAGAATTATATATATATAAATTATACAAGATATGGTATATTTTGTAGACTTAATCATTTAATTGGAAGATTAGGTACAATTAGGCGATTAATAAGGAAGTCGCCATTTTATTGGAGCAATGCCCATGTGGTACAAGGTTTACAAACCAAGACGTAAAGACATGAGTAGAAACCATGATTTTGTGACTAAAAAAGGTGCTGTAGCATTTCTGGAATTTCCTCTCAGTTTCCTACAGCAACAACATACCTTTGAGATTGAATAGAAAACAACACTGAGAGGGAATGACAGCATTTTGCACCTCTGTATTTTTTCAATTCACCTTAGATGGATAGCTTTACTACTTCATCCACTCCATATAGCCTGAACTTGATCTGCTGCCAAATAGAAAGAAAAAATGAGAGTGGGGAAAAATACAGGTCTTTCTTCAAAACTTCCCACCTACATTTACCTCTCACAATTGTTCATCTTCACTGGATGTTGTCATCTTTCTGCCAGGAGGAAGCTATTAGATCAGTTACCTTATTAAATGTTTTATAGCAGTTACATGTCTATAGTTAACTATACATTTGTTAAGAATGTGAAAAGTCAGAAGTGTTGATTAGTTCTAAAATGTCTTTTCATGTGTCTGATTTAATTAGAAGTTTTTCAATATCAGAATCAGCTGTCTTGGAGAGACTCTGTTCTTATCCCTCTTGCCTGCCTCCAATTTTCTTCATTACGCAGATTCCTTTTTCCACCTCTCACCACACCATAATGTGGTATAATCATCCTAGGCTACACTAGGAAAACTAAAAACAGCTCCATGGTCTGAACATTCACTCTTTAGAGCATTCCACCACAGATTTGGTATGTAATTCTGGATTGACAATCTTCAAAAGTGCACTGCCTAAGTAGCCTGACTGTTTATGATGACAGAAAATGATCACCCATGTAGAGTTAGGAATATAGTTGTCTAGGATAGAGAAATATATCTCACCATGCATAACTTCTAAGATGATTGTGATTGCATTCAAGGTGTCTGCTGCCTGATTAGAACATAGATTCTTTTTTGTTTTTTTACTTTGTAGCTAGATGAAGTTAATGTCCCATATGAGGAACTACTCTGATTTCTACACAATGACAAAGTAATTTGACAACCTTCTCTCAGTATGGCATAGATCATTGTCATTGTGGACTTACAGGAAACAGTTTCTACATAAATGTTGCCATCCTTACTGAAGCAGAGCAGATGAAATTTAGTCTGGAAATTTTATTACTGTTGTTTTGCTGTTGTTATTAAAAAAATGTTCAGTTTATTTTGTATCACAAAACAAGAGATTAGTAGAGAAAAGAAGCACTTCGTTTTTAAATAGTCTAATAATGAAAAACATTTTGTAAGAAAAAAATGCAACCAAATTCAAATTTCACTTTCAGTTCTGATTTTTAAAAATTAGTTGTCCCATCCAAATTACAGTGAAAAACCAAAGAAAAAGTCTTTTTGACTGCATGCGCGCGCGCACACACACACACAGAGACATATTTCTCTTTTACATTGTTCTCCCACCACCCTGTCACCAGTGAATCACCATCCCAATCTCTCATGCCCCACCATCCCCCTCCCTTGCTTTATGCTTTAGTTAAAAAAAGACTTAAAAATAATCAATGCCTACTACATATACTGGAGAGAGACCCAAGAGAAGTAATCTAGTCAAAATGCTAATATAACTGGTAATACACATTAACATGCCAAAAATCATCCTTGACTATTTTTATACCACATACACTTCAATACATGCAGGGACCCAAACAAAAAGGATCACACATACTATATATTCCAAGGGGCTAAACAAAAATTTACTAACAATACAATAATTGGAATAGACTTTCATACTGTCCTTTTTAGATAAACACTGATCAGGAAAGAGCTTAATGAAAATAGGTCTTTCACCTTTCTCTCACCTCTGACATATTGTTGATGATACAGGGTGGTTGCTCAGGCATTCTATTTGTGTGATTTCAACTGCTCATTCATTTCAAGATAAACCTGAGTAGATGGATATAGCCAGTTTAAAAAGGAAGCCAGGGAGAGAAAGGAAGGGAAGGACAAAGGAAAGGAGAGAAAAGAGGGGGGGGAAAGGAAGAAGGTAAAGAAGGAAGAGAAGGGAGTGACGGGGAAAAAAGAATGAAAGGAAATGCAAGCTTTCCAGCCAGACCTCTCCAAGTTTGCACAGAAGCGAATCCATAAGAGATTCTCATTAATGTGAATTTCTGGTCTTTCGGCAAAGCCTTGAAACATTACTTGTCACTAGAAGAGTTTGAACTACTTATTGATTAAATTTTCTCTTTTTAGAAGTTCATGCAGCAACTTCCTTGTTTGTCTCACAAAAAGTCCTGATTCCTTTATCAGCTGGTAGGTAGCATTATTTTATCCAACTTTGTTTTGGTTTACAGAGGCTGGGAAGTGGTCTGCTTCCAATTTGTTAAATAATGCTGTTACTCAGCTTATTCTCTGTATCTATTTTTGTCAAAGTTTCCATTTCAGGAAAGTACTCAAAAGCATGATAAATCTTTTTGGAATTTCAAGTTTGCCTTCAACAAAGGAAAGTGTTTAGAATTATAAATTTGCATTTAAACACTTGACCATGCTGGCATCACTTATGTAGCAATATCAAACAGCATGAGATAAATCAGAACACAGCTTGAAATTATAGTTCTAACTTATCTGATTTTGTAATAATTTTAGGGTCTTTCCTTTCAAACCAATAGCTCAAAGACTTACAATTTTTTCCCAAGAAACTCTCTTTGTGTGTACCAGTTCTCCCATAGTTCAAAGAATAGGATATATAAAAGCACAATTTCTACAATAATTAGTTTTAATTTTTAAATTTAGTTTGATAACATCTGTCACATATTTATAGCTGTAAGATTAGACAAAACCACCAAACTGAGAACAGACTAATTTAAAATATGTAAATGAAAATTTTCTAGGTTGAAGCAAAGACATTTATGTTACTGTGTTTTACTTTGGATTGCATTTTGTGTATCATCAAGAAAAGAATTAACACATGGTATACAACCCTTTGACATGGCCCTAAACAGTTTACAAACGTAAGGGGTAACACTTATACTCCAATTAAAAGACAGTTCTTTGTGAAGTGAGTGAGTAGGAATGAAAAAAGCTACTAAAGAAAATTCAATTACCCTCAAGAGAAGTAAGTTTAAAATTTCTAAGAAAGTAAAATTCATTATAACAAGCAAAGCAAGACAGTAACAGTTTCTTTTTTGCTAGTGTTATGATTGATAATATTTATACTTGTGTGGCACTTTTCATATAAGAATCCCCAAAACAAGCCTTTTTTTGCTTGCACAGAATATCAGTTTTGTCTGACTTCATACAGAGTATATTTTAACCACCCCTAAAAAAAAAACGAATCTCATATGTGACTCTCCCATATGCCATCCCTGGTCTGAAGCATATTTTTGCATTCTATATCCTCTATGTAGCAGATACTATTCCCAGAAGAAACTGAACTACTCATGTGTTAATTAAAATACCCATTTGTCAAAGGTAGAAAGTAACAAAGCAGAGCTTCTAATTCAGGCATCTGTCTGTAGACTACAAGGTTTAGTAAGATGCTTTAATGTGCCTCTATCACAAAGTTCTTTGAACAATTCTAAGACTGATTTAAGAGTTCTGAGATGGAGAAAGCAAAAAATCTCCTGACTCCATTTTATTCAAATCAATCATATTTTTTGTCTTTATTGAAAAGCTCAGAACTCCAGTCTAGGTGTTTATTTACTAACTCATCTGCTCTAGAGGCCAGTTCTGTTCTCAGACTGGTTAGAATCAAATCCCATGGGGTCCCGCATGGTTGAAGTTAAACAATGTGCTGTGAGTTTTCATTTCCTTAAGAGAAGTTTCTCAAAAATTTCTCTTCACCACGTGAAGCTATCAAGAAGTGTATACAAAGGCAAATATTCATACTTGTTTACTGCGGATTTAGTTTGGCAAAGTTCTACTACAGCAAACAGGGCTGGGTTCAGCCTGCACAGAATATCAGTGTTCTCCGACTTCATAGAGTATATTTAACCACTTCTCTATATACCGAGTTAGACCAGAAAGTTTGTTCATTTCTTTTTCACAGTAAAGTTCCCCTCCCATGCCCCATCTTTAATCTTTAATGCCTATTTCTCCATCTGCAAGAGAAAGCCAGTAGTTCTAAGAACACTTCTAATACTCGAAGTGGAAACATGAAATAACTCCCATTGCCCGCTACTGAATAGTTTCTGCTAGAGTCCTCAATGACCAAACATGTCAACCAGCATAAAATAAAAGCATCATGACAGTATCTATCTTAGCTTAAGAGTAAGGTAACCCAAATTACGTAAACTCAGTTAATTTTCCTAAGTTTCCTCTAAGCTATTGCTTTAAATCATAACAGAAGGTTCTTACTGCTCCTGATAGTCAGCAGTTGCAGAGCTGACTACAGACTGACTGGCCACCTGTTGGGAGGTAAGCGCCAAGAACAAATGTGAGTAAAATCAACTTTGTTTATTAAGCAGGAAAAAAGGACATCTGCCATAACAGCCAGTACAACCACCCCAAAGGACAAACTACAGACCAAACTACTTCCTAGTTCCTATTTGCTTATGTTCACCCATCCTTCACATCTAATGTAAGAGTCTCTGCCCTCTATTATCTAGCTAAGCAAACAATGGCAAGCAGCCACACGATTATTCTTTTCATGTCTAAAACATATTTAATCTGTAACTCATATGCCATTAGAAAATTTAAAAATATGGATATTTTTAAAACTGAAGAAATCATTAATATGGGAGATGGAAAATGTCAATGAATTTAACTTTTTAAATGGAAAGTTAGGAAATAAGGTTTTAACCTTTGCTAATTGATTTTAAACATCTCTTACATTTTGAGTCCAAATAAAATCAGATCAGCTATGTCAAACCAGTTAGCATGGGAGGGAAACACTCAGTGGTAGTACGGCTTGGTTGTTTGAGAAGACAAAAGGAATGGAACGAAGAAAACCATCCATTCTAAAAGAACTAGCAAGCATCTGATGTGCTGGACACTCACCTGCATGCTATCTTTTTAACACTTGTATTAAGCTTTCTGAAAATGTGTTACCATAACCATTTCACTGATATGAAAAATATCTCTCAGAGGACAGTGAACTCATCTCAGGTCATATAGCTAATAATTAGCAAGCATGTGCTTGCAAAGTTGACAACTGCAAGTAAACTAATAATTTCTCTGTCCCATGCCTGAAGAACTCAAATTTATATGAGAAAGTAGCTAAGTATCAGACAATATGTTGGAACATCCCTAATTGACAGGACAAACTATTCTTAACTCCTCATATATCAGTTGTCCCTATGGGGGTGGGGGGGGACTAAACACTGAAATGTGGATTATGAAGACAAAAATAACTATAGTCACTCTGAAGTGCTATATCAATTCATTATTTAAGTATAGATCAAGGTTTCTCTGGAATAATAATGAACCCAGGGGGAATATTCATCCTTCCCCCAGACTACTCTCCCCCCATCCCTGCCCCCATACACACACACAAACACACCATGCAGGACTCCAGGGAAAGAATCACATAAATAGCTGCAGCATTACATCAGAGTCTGAAAAAAATGACCTTAGAATTAACACCGAGCACTGCTTTCAGAGCCAGATTTATCATCCCTCTCTCCACTGAAGTTTCGTCTGGCCCCCCATATAAACAAGGAGCATCATAACAATTCTTCCATGGTGTCATTCAGGCTATTTTAGCAACACAAAATCATACAATTTAACTTCAGGAGGAGTTCACAATGCTCAATCTCACCACTTCTTTCATTTTCAACATTCTACTCCTGAGGATAAAAAGCTCAGATAGCATCAAAGTTATACTAAAATCCTTGGGATCTAAAGATAATGGTGAGAGTAGAATACTGGTGTTAACAAGGTCTTTGGTAAGAAGGAAAATGTGGTTGCATGACATTGGAAGATAAGATTAAGTAGAAGTGGACACTTAGGAACTGAAAAACAGGTATATTGTAAAGATCACTTACAAACTCATTTAATAGCCAAGAATTGACATGGGAGAAAGTAGACGTAGACCAGGAGGAGACAGTATCCAAGGGTTGATAGCCAAAAGAAATGAGTAAGAGGAGTCTTAATAAATTTGAGAGGGCAGAATCATGGTCTGAAAGTTGCATAAGGATGACATCTACCCCATCTGCAAGTCTGATGTATAAAGTATGTATAGAAAGCATAGATAGACAGGCAGGAAACCACCACATCTTGCCAAGCCTGCAGTGAAAGCAGCAACACAACATCAGGGGAAGATAGAGAAGAAGAAAGTGAAAAGAACATTGAGAAAAAAGATCTGAAAATAGAGGAAACTTTCCTGGTAATGGCCCAAGGGCTCTAGGAAAAAAAAAAAAACAGTTGGGGTTTTGGGAATTAAGGAGAGGTTTTATACAGGGACAGGATAGAAGATGTACAGGGGCATGAGTTGGAATATAATCTTGCAAACTGAAAGTTCTTATGACTGACTTAAACAAGACTAAAAAAACTCACAATTTGCCCTAATGGATTTGAGACAATTGGTGAAAGTCAGGGCATGAGAGATAAGATAGAAGGGGTTGTATTCTGGGGCTGCCTCTTCGCCTTCCATGATACAGACAAAAGGCATAGGTTTATCTCAGTACACAACCAGCCTTCACAATGGCCTCGTGGACTAAACACTCCATCCTGAAAGAGGGGACAGACACTAACTTCACTCAGTAATGCAATTTGACCACAGTCATTACTACATGAAGTACCTAAATGGCATATATATGACAACCATTAACATTATAAAATACATCTAATGGTTGAAGATAGGGTTTCAATTAGCATAATTAATTTATTTTCAACAGGGAGTAGAGAATCACTTTTACAAGAACGGCAGATAAACAAGTGTTTGGTTTTATTTAATCAAACATTGCCAATATCTCTGACAACGGTTCTGAAAACTATTTTACATGCCAAAAGTACATGAAATGATCGCACATGAAATAATTATATCTATAATAATTTTAGTATTATTTGTAGTCTGACCAATATGAAGTACTTACAATCCCAGGTTTGCTTGACATGAGAAAGCATTATTTATCTGATTTTTCTGTTACATTCCACAGTCACATTATTTTTTTTCAAAAATCTTTCATATAAGAGTGTATTAATGAAAAAGTTTCAAAATGTGCAAACAACAAACCTGCTTGGAACTTTTATATTTAAAAGCATCAAAAGTGTCATTGGATTCTCCCACCCTCTCCCTCTTTCTCTCATATGGAGACCCCACGTTCTTCTACCTAAAGTATAACATCAGTAAAGGAAGCAGCATTCTCACCAGAGACTATCCTCCCCTTCAACAATAGATTTTTGTTGTTTCTAAATAGTGTTTTCCTTTTCTCATTGCTCATTGTTATAATTGTTACTATTATTGTTTCCATTATTACTATTATTCTTCCCCAAACATTTAATGACTACGTTTTTATTTATGATCCAAACCTCAATTTCTTTGTCTCACTTAATTAAGGATATCTCCTGCAAGCAAATGCATACATGAACTGCCAGCCAACTCCTATAGCCATGTCATACTGGCATCTGGGAAAGTTATTCTATGCAGTCCATGCAGCAGGATTGAGTTCAAGCTGTTAACCTTGCCTTTAAAGGTTGAAATTATCATAGGTTACATCACCCTTTGGCAGAAACATCATCTTCCTGTGACTCCTTATGGAACACCAACAGATGCTCACTCACCTAGTGAGGATTTTTGTGGAAACCCATATAGTCCTGTGTGTCTAGAAAGCTAAAAGTCAATGAGCTAAGAAATTTAAAAACCCTAGAATCACAAACTGCCCAATGACTAAAATCAATCCTCATTCATCAATGAGGATCACCAATATGGAACACATCAGCCTGTAAGAAAGAGGTTTGCTTTTACTAATTCTGTACACATTTCTCCATTTTTATCAGATCCCAAACACCCCATTTCCAGAGACAAACATTTCCATAATGACTTGATGCCTGGATAAAGGATAGTGAATTCAATAACAATGATACCATTGCCCACATCTCTGTCTCTATCTTTAGTTACTAATCTCAGAGCAAATGAAGAAATCTCAATGAATCATCTTTTCAGAATATGAGGACAATCTTAGACATGTCGTAATTTTTTCATCGATCTATAGATAGGTTGTATACCAAACATTCATATGTAAACCCAGTTTTAAGTTAACATGTACTTCTACAAAATCAGTGGCTTAAACTGTGGCTAAATTTTCTGATCAGCTTATAAAAATATAAGCCATTATGTATCTAAACAAGGTCAGTTAATACTATTTAATTTTTTTTCACTATAAGAACATTGTCTCTATGGAAAATGAATTCATTCATTCACTTTTATTAGGCTGAACCACATGAAAATGTCCTTTGGTTGTCATTTGGTCAAAAACAGTTGAATATTAGCAGTTTCATATGATTCATACATTAAAGAAAAAATAACTAGATGGTATGAAACAGAATGAGGTTAGGAATAAAGACACAGAAATCAAATGCAGTAAGTCCTTGTGTTTACAGATCTTCATACCTAATCAATGCACAAATACATGTAATGGGTACATGACATTATGAGCAGCAATCTGATATAACTCAATGACAGATTTTTAAGAAAAACATTTTTTCAGTCACCAAACAAAGTAGACTACAGACATCTTTAACTCTAAGTTCAAATCTCTTTGCCTACACTACACCCTGACAAGGACAAGATGGAAAATTAAGCATTACTTGGCAGGCAAAATACATGAAAGGGAGTCAAATGTTTACTAGACTGGCTTCTACGAGGAAGGGTCAGAGTCAATTATTTCTATAATTTATTCACTTATAATGGTCTGTAATTTGAAATTTCTTATTATTTTCTTTAGCTGTAATGTTTACTCAATTTTTAGGTAATAAATTGATTAATCAATTTAATAAGGCTATTCAGTCTGTTCTATATTTGAAAAATTTAGAGGATGAACACCTCTGCTCTGTGTAGGCTGCCTAATTATTCTAAGTATATCTGACTGAGTATATATTAGCTATTGAGCCAAACAGGATGTCTGAATCACAACATGATCTCTTATTCTTAATTTCAAATTGCAGAATGAATCTTCAATTAAATTTCACACAGATTTTCCAGTAGTCAAAGGTATATATATATATATATATATGCTATGTTAATATTATTAAACTGTAAAATTACAGTTTGGAGAATTGGACAATATTAGAACCCAACTGAGGTCTAGTAGAATTTTAAAACTTTAATCATCTTTCTGAATGTAAAATATTAATTATTTCTAAATCTAACAATACCAAAATGAAAAGTCAACTTAGACTAGGATGATGGGTAGAATAAGGAGAACAAGGGAAGGTAATTTTTTTTAAAAATGACCTCACTTCTTTTATAGAAACAACCACATCAAAAAAAAAATGACTAATACTTATAACTAATACAAGATCATATTTGATCAATGTCAAACAAAGCACCTTATAGATTTCAATGACACTAGCAAATGTGTCAAAAATAGTAGTGGCTTTCTAATCATCTATAAATTACTATCAGAGGCATTACCTTATTTGATGAATCATTCAAGAGATATATACTTATAGAGTGGCTACCAAGTGTCAAACACTGTCCCACTGGGGATACAAGAGTGAATAGGCCCTGACCTCCTGAAGATTGTATTTCAATGGACTATGCAAATAATAAGTTATACAATAAATTACGTTAGCTAGAGTGTTAAAAAGAAGCCCAAAGTACAAAAGTGTGTTGTGCTTTAAAAGCATACGGAAATCTAACCTAGTGGGAGAAATATGGAAGGTTTCTTAGAGAAGTGTTATAATCAAGTTTTGAAGGATTCCCACTAGACAAATAAAAGAAATAGGAAAAGGCCCATGAACAGAAAATCCACAGATATAAAAGCTATAAAAAGTAACAGAGGCTACTCAAAGAACTGAAAACTAGCTTGTGTGCCTGGAGTGGAGTAAGCAATTAGCAAGTAACCTAAGATGCAGCTGATAAATCAGGTGAGACAATACGCAATGCAGATAGAGTAGAGGCCAAAGGGCAAACTTTCCAAATGTTACCACTATTTACATATGGGGTCAATAATTCTATTACTGTAGGGATGCTTCCAGCACATAGTAGGATGTTTAATACCATCTCTGGTCTCTATAGACTTGGTGACAATAGCATCATTCCTCTATTCCCTCTCTCCTTGTCTTCCTACCCTCCAACCAAAAAATTCTCCAGCTTTTGCCAAATGTTCCCTTTAAAATTATTTCAAGTTAGAAGCACTACCATAGGGCTTTATAGGTGATGCTTTCAGTCTGGTCTTCACTCTGAAAACATTAGAAAAGGCACTGAGTGATTTTTCAAATACTCCATGTAGAGAAAAATTTAATTAAAAGAGTGAAATTCCTCAACTGCCAGCTAAATATTATTCCCTAAGCCTATCGAAGAGAAGGGAGATCAACAGGAAAACTACACCCTACATGTTTTGAATTATGTAAGCTGCTTGGCAGTGGAATAGGACCTTTAGAAGTGTGCTTCTCCACTGTCTATTATTCATTTATCTGGACCCTTTTTGGCTTCGGGGCCTTTTATACATGGTGTTCTCTGTGTAGCCAGGTAGTAATGCACATATATGGTATATGCTAAATAAAGTATCTGGTGATGAAATTTTGCAATTCCAGTAAGTATATTGGGAAGTAAGTAAAGTTTGGGTAAAAATAGTATGGGGAATGAGTTGTAGATGCTTATTTTAAAAAATAGACTATGATTTAAAAAAATTTATTTAAAAATCTTATTTAAAAAATAGACTATAATTATGATTATATTTTATAAGTATATCCTCATATATTTTAGCACAAAACTAAAATGTCATTTCACTGCCACAAAAAATATCAAATATTGAAAATGAAGTTGTGCACCAAAAGCAGAATTTTTTTAGAAGTCTCATGACTGTACTAACAATACCTTTCTTCATTAGAATAGAAAGTCAGTCAACTGTTTCTATCCTTGTTAAAATAGTTCCTTCTGTTCTTTAGGAAAAACAGGCAATTTGTTATTGAGGTTTCTTTTTATTTTAACTCTGCTGCTTTGTTGGTTATTTTTATTTAAATGAATGCCTGAAAGGTATTTTCTATGTAATTTAATAGCAAAGAATCAGGTAGACCTGGATGAGCTTCTGTAACACTTGCTATGTAAACCTTTACTGAGAAACACAAAAAGGGTGCATTTTGTATGACCAGGTAAATATTAATGTTCAGTGCCTCTACATCTAGCCTTTGTCTTTTTCTCTCACTTTTTCCATGTGTGTTTGCCAGTGACTCACTGTTTCTCCTCCATCTGTGCTCAGAAACCATGGCCCATCTGCGCAGGGTGAGTTTCATTCAAACCAATAGCCAAGAAGCAAGAGTCAGTGACCTTTTGCATGCTGGAATGAAAATTCCCTGCCAAGAGAATCCCTCTGATCCCAGACCCAGGTGAAGTTTCCAACAGCCAAAACTGTCTTAGCGCTGTCCTCACGGGATTGCTGGTTCAAATGTTCAAGCAAACTCCTGACTTTTACTTAGCCATACTATTAAAATACAATAGATTAGATTTTAACTGAATGACAAATATAAGAAATCTAATAAAAAATATACAAGTGTATACTGGAGAATAACACATTGTTTTGTTTTGTTTTTTTGTTTTTTTTATTTGGCTCACATTGCATACATTTTTGGACCAGGAACAAATTTTTTTTAAATAAAAAATACTGAAATGTTTCTCTGTTAATTCCAATGTAGGTAACAACTTAGCTTTTTTGCTAAAATATAGTTATACTTTATTAAGGTTATGTTGGCTAACTACACTGTAGAAATGTTCAGGTATAGGTTCACACTTCCTCAGCTGTATATTACCATGTCACAATCACCAAGTACCATGGTCTGTCTTTTGAGCCCACTCTACCCTGTGCCTGTGCTCCCCACCTCCCACTCTCCCATTCTGATAATCAGTTCTACAGTCATAGTTCAAGGGTTTACTCTGGTTTAGTTTTGTTTATTCTTTTGACTTATTTCTTCATATTCCACATGAACAAAGTCATCAATCATGTGTCTTTTCCCTTCTGTTTTATTTCACTTGGCATAATCCCATCCAGTTCCATCCATGCTATCATAAATGCCAAGGTTTCAATGTATTTATAGTTAAGTAGTACTCATAGTGTATATACACCACATCTTTATTCACTCATCTATCAGTGAGTACTCATTTCTATAAGATGACTACTGTAGATTGTAGGTAGTACTTCAATAAACATGGCCCCTTCAAATTACTGTTTTTAGCAAAAGAGGGTGAGGTAGAGCAAGGGATGTACGTGGGAGATGGGGATGTCAGTTCATGGGTGACAGGGAGGTGAAAGAACCTCAATGATGTAATCAATAAAAAAAGTCTAAAAAATAAATTACATTTTTATATTCTTTGGGAAAATACATAGGATCAAGGTTTCTGGATCATATGATAGGTCTATTTTTAATATTTCCAGAAAATTTCATATTGTCTGACATAAGGACCAATCTACATTCCCACCAGCACTAAATGGAGGCTCCTTTTCTCTATACTCTTGCCAGATTTGTTGTTTCTTGTCTTTTGGGGTCATACTCACAGATGAGATTTCATTATGAAAACTGATTCTTATTTCACTCATGCAACAAGTAAATAATATATATCATGCCTGCTTCTAAGTACTTGCAGCAGAGGCTTATGAGCTTTGGTATAGGCATAAGAATTATCTATGCTATTGTTTACAAGTACATATGCCTGGGCACCACTACAGATTAATGACATGAAACTAACCTGAGAGAGGAGTTGAACATCTGTATTTGTAACAAAATCCCCAAGAGAACCTGCACAACAAATTCTGATGGCCAAAATTTAAGAATAACTGTCCTATACACTAGAGTATAATTAGTAATAGTCATACGATGAATTATTAATTGGCCAGGGATAAATACATGTAATTGACAATACAAATTATATTAGCCCAGATAATTTGACAATCTCCTTTACTAGATTGAAAACTCTTTGGAGAAAACAAAATACCTAATCATGTTTGTATCCCAGATCCAATTATATAGCAGATACTCCATAAATTTTAGATAAATAGATACATATCTATATATGTGATTATCTACTTTAATCCATTTTCTCATTTCACTTATAAACAACAAAAGTTTCTAGGCATACACAAAGAGAAAAAAAAAATAAAACCAGAGTGCTCACTTCATTTATCACTAGGAAATGCAATGTAAGAAAATACAACACAACAGCTTCCCAGAAAAGAATCAAATGTTCTTCTTAACCATCTTTCCCATAATGAGTCCATTTTAAGTATCAATTATTAAAATGAAAATAATCCACATTATACATGGTGATCATAAAATGCCCAAGAAGAAATTAGATTACTCCCAAATCCCCTCCCAGACTTCTCCCAAACACCCATTTATGAACCTGATGGTCATCACTGCATTACTCTTCTGAACATCTCCCATAGGAGACGTGAGCATGTTTTAAAAAACAGTTGTAAAGCTTCTGTCCTTGTCACAGTGAACAACAAAGAAAACTCACACAACAAAGATCTCACACCTGATTTGAAATGTCAGTAGCTCAAAAGCAGGGGAAATACAGAAATGCAAAACAAAATTACCAATCTGAAATAGGTATATTGGGTTTTAATGATAAAATAATTTGATGTATATTCACCATATGCAAGTTCTCTACTTATTTCTTCTGAATCTATCCAAAAATTGATGTTTTTTCACACTTACAGAGTACTCCATAAAAACAGCTGAGGTTACTGTATATTCTTCATTCCTCATAAATCACTGTAATTTATGTTATCCACATCTCCTTGGTAAGGATAATAAGACTTTGACATACATAACATATTTCCTCAAAAAAAAAAAAATACTGGGTTCTGGACAAGCAGTTGTGAAGCAGAAACACGATGGTTGAGAGCAGGGAATTAAACTATCCTGAGAGAGATCAGTTGTCAAATGGAGCTTAGAATAGGATAGTTAAAAGTAACTCAGATGAAATGAATGTTACATTGCTTCAATATCAATGCCATCTTTACCATCAGCATGCCTATGCATGCTGAGCAGTCAAGGAAGGAGAAGTCACAGGGGTGGCAGCACCTGCACTTAAACAAACCTGAGATGCCAATAAAACACCTGTACAGTCAGTCCATAAACCTGAATACAATCAAGATCCACAGTCTGATGCCAAGGCTGACCTCTGCCTCATTGTACCAAATCAAATCCATTCCTTCTCAATCTGAAAGGTGCATTAAGAATCACCTGGGAAACATCTTAAAACAGATACCTAGTCCCCACCCTTAAAAAGTGTGACTTGTAAACTTAGGGTAGAGGTCAAGCTTTCTAAAAGTTTCCAACTAATGCAGAAGCTGCTGGTCTGAGAAGCAGCATTTTAAGCACATTCTGAAATCAGGTAAGGAAACAAACAAAGCAGGGTCCTTAATTAACAAACAGAGCAGCTGGTCCTTTAAATACAGTCACTCATCAGGTTCATCTCAGCCTGTATGAGCAGTAGCAAGACCACACTAATTCAAAAAGAGGCAAGAACAGATTTACTCTTTAAAAGATAAAATAGACAAGGGTCAATGAGGGTACAAGGGACCCCTTTGATTATCTTACCACACAGTCCAGTCTCTAGTCCAAAAAGCTACACGTGGGTCCTTCAGCCATGCACATCCAAAAAAAAAAAAAATGGCAGCTGTCCCACCTTTAAGGCAAATGAAGAAACCAAAATGGCAGTGTCAATCCTCCTCCAATGACACAGCTATTCACTTCAAGCCAAAATGATATCATCAATCCTCTCCTTCAAAAGTGGGAGATTCAGATCCAAAGAAGAAACCAAGATAGCATCACCAATCCTTCTCCAGTCACAACTCCAGCATTCTTTTTGCTTCAACTCTAAAATAACCCAAAACCACTAAGATTCACTTGAAACAACAGCAGCAATCACTTCAGACATCTAATAATGAAAGCAGTAACAGTCCAGCTTCTCTTTAGGTCTCCAGACAACTTCCCAAATTTGCAGTTTCATAGTTAATGTAAGTTTTCAAGTACCACGTTTCCAATTCAGCTTACAGAGGCCACAGTTTTTTCCAACAAGCTTCCCTGGACTCCTCACTGACCCAGGCTGGAGATGGAAGTTCACAGTGAGGCCTCCAGCTTCCTTCTGCTTCTCTGCTCTCTCCCTTTGCCATCTCTCTCTCTTTTTCTCTCTCTCACTCTCTAGCTGTGCTCCTTCTTAAATCCTCCCTCTCTCTCACTCTTGCTTGCTCTTTCTCTCTCTCACTCTCACTCTCTAGCTGTGCTCCTTCTTAAATGCCCTCTCTCTGTTCATCTCATAAAAAGGCTTGGTTTCCTCTCTCCAAGTCTCCACCAACCAGGGCACAAAGGCTGCTATCAATGCAGTATCATCATGTTGGGGCCATGGTCCCCCAATTTCACCACAACACCCCTATCAATCCTTCCTGTTGATTTTATTCTGATTCCTTCTATACTTTACAGTTGTTTCTTTCTTTCCCACCCTCTCCCTTCAGGGTTGTGTCTGCAGGTTTACATTAACTTTGTAAACTAAGTATGCTGAAGACATACTCACTGAGGGATATGTTCTGCATGACAGCATTCTGGCCTGCATTTCCCTAGGAAGGACCCTAAATAGAATGACCCTCAATGTACCCCATGTTTAGACTGCAAAACTCAATGAAAAGTGAAATTAACTAGGAACCAAAGTAACACAGCAGAGTTTCACAACCCCAGGTCATTCCATTTTGCCACAGTTGTCACTGAAGTCAAGTATAGAGAGACTGCTTAGAGGAAGGACCCAAAAGAAGCTCAGTTAAGAATCTTTGGGAATTTCAATTGCTACAAATTTAATCTCCTTCCAAAAATGATATGTTGATCCTTAATTCCAAGTAATTAAGAATATGACTTCAGTTGGAAATAGAGGCAGCCATGGTAGGAAATATAGGTAGCCAAGATAAAATGAAAACATTAGTTTGGGGTCTAATCCAATATGAATGAATGGTGTCCTTTGCAAAGGGGTGGGAAGGAATTTGGACATAGAGACAGAGGAGCAAAATGAGAAAACGATGTAGAGACACAAAGGAAGAAGGCAGTCGTGTTACTGGAACAATGCATCCACAAGCCAAAAAACATCAAGGATTGCTAGAAGCCATAAAAGGTAACAGGGATTCTTCTCGACTGCCTTCACAGATAATGTGGCTATAGAAGAGCATTTCTAGCATTTCTGAAAGAGAGAGAATGAATTTCTGTTCAAGTCATCAATTTAGGTACTTTTTAATAACATCCCAAATCACAAAAAGGAACAAAAGGAAGTAGCAAAGGAGGGTGAGGGGTTGCAGAGGGAGCAGAATACTGTGCTGCAAAAGACCTTACGAGAAAGAGTTCAAAGTGAACTGAAATTAAAGAAACATGAAAGAATTCACAGAAATTACCTAACAGTTGTTTTCCCTTAACATGACCTCTCTGATCAGGTGAACAATTTTATCTGACCCTGGCTTCAGGAAATTTCAAAACACTTTTGACATATTATTTATAACAGAGGAAAAAATAATAATAAACCATTATGTGTCTATATGATTTTGTCATTCAAAATATTTTTATCATTAATTCTCTAAACAGCCTGATGAGGTAGGCCATGTTTCCATGGTTTGAATCATTAACTGAAGCTGACATTTGTGGAGGACCCTCAAAGTACTGAAAATAGAATTACCATTCAATCCAGCAATTCCACTTCTGCGAATTTAACCAAAGGATACAAAAACACTAATTCAACAGGACACCTGTACTCATATGTTTATTGAAGTACTATGGATATGGTTATGAAAACAACCCAAATGTCCCAAAACAGGTGAATAAATCAGAAAGTTGTGGTATATTTACACAATGGAATATTATTCTGCAATCAAAAAAGACAATTTGATGCATTTGTAATAACATGGATAGACCTAGGAGAAATCAGGCTAACAGAAATAAGCCAGAAAGAAAAAAAAATACTGAATGATCTCACCTCTATGTGGGATATAAGGAAAACAAACAAAAGTACAGGAAAAAGTTAAAACAAACTGACAGCAGAACTAAAGCATAAAGTAAGGGAGGGGGAGGTCAGGGAAGTTGGAGGAGGGATTGGTACAGGAGATTAGGATGGCAGTCCATGGGTGGGAGGAAGGTGGGAGAATCTCTGGGTATACAACAATGTAAAAAAATTTCAGAAAGAAACTAAAGCTAAGAAAATAGTAAACTGAAAATGAAATTGTAGAATATTCAGGGCAGATACAATAGTAACTATTTTCTTTTATTTAATACCTACACCAAATCTCTGACAGAGGTATACATTTTCACAGGTCAAGAAACAGATAAATATTAGGCAAATTATCCAAGTTCAGAAACTGGTAAGCAAAAGAAACTGGAAAACAAAAAATAGTCAAAACTCCTATCTGTTACCTCCAAATATATGCTGTTCCCACTATACCATAGCTGTCTTCCATATGAACTGTTGAGCTTCATTAAATAATCATTAAAATATAAAATAATTATTAAAGTATGACTGGATACATGAAATCATAGTTTTCCAGCTTCATGTAAAGTGTTAAAATATATTTCTCTGATTCAGGGGAATTTAAGCATAAAGCAGCTAAAGAAACCATCACATACATATAATCAGAGTTCATTATCACCAAAATAAAATATTCCCTATCAATGTGTATTAGTAAAGTGGCCTTTCTGAACAAGTGAACAATTTTAACTATATGATTAGGAAGTCTAAAGGGAGAATTTGGAAGGTACTATCAGAATCACAGGAATTTTTACTTATTCTTTTCTAATAAAGAGTGGAAAATCAGCTGGCAATATAAGCCATATGGTACATTACAAAATTTAATTATTTTTATTAACACCATATTTCTTACCACACTGAAAATTAAATAAAACTTTGAAGCTTAGTAAGTATTTCCCTTAGGAGCTAGAAGGTTAGTTTCTCCAACACTCTCTTGGATCATTTTAAGGTAATTTTTTATTCATCTATAAGTTCTAATAAGATTCCACCATTGCTTAAAACCCAAGAATTCCAGAAGAGGAAATAATGGAGTTTTCTTTTCATTATTAAATTTTTATTTTCAGAATCACTGAGTTATAAAGAATGTCCAGTAGACACTGAATTTATCAAAATAGTCTTAATTTATCCTAAAAGTTACACATGTATTTTCAGTTAGCATCATGATACAAAGTCTCCAAAATGGCTTGTGATCCCTAATTGAAGGGAATTCCTAGGACAGAGGGAAGTCCTTTGGGGGTACCCTTATGTCCCTAGACACCCTTCCTCCCACAGCCAAAAGCACTCAGAGCTCAACTCTCCCTCAGTTTGTAGTTCATCCTGATCTTGTAGAGGAACTCCATGAGTAACTTGGGATCTAACAGTATCAGCACAATTCTCCTTGGCTGCCAGCCTAGTTCAAATCCTTGTTCCCCAATTCTAATCAGCTATATTTACTCTAATACCTGCACTCAAGTCTTTCAACAGCTTGCTTAGTGCATGTGTTCCTCCAGAATTGAGATTTACTCTTCTTCCAAGCTCATAGCTGAAAAAGAGTTTGGCCTTGAATTGTAGCCTAGTGGTTGAAAATTAACAATTAGTTGAAAGGTTTCTCTGCTCCTATAAACCTACATATCTGACTGGATTCTTAGGCACCTGCATTGTATTACCTTTCTTGCTTATGAAAATACTTACAACTCCATGATGAGTCTATATATTATCAGCCTCTATAATTTTTGATAATATAAAGCTACTATAATTTTTGATAATAATAAAGGACAGACAGAACTATCAATTGAATAGAACAATGGGTATGTTATTATCAGAGAAATAATCTTAAAAACTGACACTAAGTAAACTGTATCAACTGTATCAACTCAATTACCTATCCCACTCCAGTGGAGTAGTCTTTAAGTGTAGTTTGGTTATTTTAGCTGCCAATGTAAATTATGCTAATTTTTAGCACTTTATGCTAAAATTTTATGCTATGTTTATGCTAAATTTTTTGTGAAACGATCATAAATGTAAATCATGACCACATTTTTGATTTGTCCAAATGGTTAGCTGTCTGTATCTCATCTTTTTCCCTTAATGAGGCTCTTCCTCATCAAAAGTGATCTCAATATTTTATAAAAATTAAATTCTAAAAAAACAAGATGCACAATGTCAGCCATAGATGATAAAGACAGAATAGCTATGTCTCATCTCTCTTAATAGAAAATTGGAATGTCACTTTAATTACTATTTCAATGTTTTTAATTCTACCTTATTTCAGAAGAATTAATAATACTTGCACTTAATTAAATTATTATGATAATTGAACCTCAAGATTTACATATATCTTTCAGATTTACTTACTGGTGTTTTATTTTCTTTCAAATAATCTTATAAGCTTGTCATTTATTAAGAATCATAAAAGGGGTCTCAGTTCTTTAAAGAAAGTAGAGCTACATCTCAGATATAATATATACCAATTCCATCTCACAGTAAATCTATAAAACATATGTACTGGTTAAAACCACATGCTGGGGCATTTTGTTAGGAGTTATAAAAGCTTTACTGCCATCATATTAATGCTGTGTTAATAATTATGGTAATTACTTTGGAAAAAATGGATAAACAAAGGAAAGCACCAAAAAGTAACAAGTAGCAATTGTTCTAATATTCTAAAGCAAACGTAATCCTCTTCATTTCAAAAATCTTCTGTTAATTACTGATGAGATTTCTAACTGTGTTGAACAATTCATACACATTTTTCTTCTTTGAAATGAATACTATCAGATGCAGAAGTTCTTGAGAAACTGCTAACAGTATGGTGCTAAATTAAGGCATAGTCCTTCTGAGCAGAGCAGTCAACGGGTTTTAAGAAACTCTCAACTCCCATTTCCCTCCTTCCTCCTCTCTGCCTCTTACCTGCTGGTATATCAGCAGTGTCTGTCTAGCAGACATTATTCCATGTGACAAACATTTGGGGAGGGGGAGGTAAATGGTTTTAGAAAGGCTCAAGAGACCTGTAATCTTTTACCTTTATCTGTGATCCTTTTGAGGTGCTGCTATGCAAATGTTGGGGTTAAAGTATCCTGGATACTTTTTTGGAGGAAAGGACAGACAGAAGTACCCATTGGCTAGAACAATGGGCATGTTATTATCAGAGATATAGTCTGAAAAACTGACACCAAGTCAAAACGTGTCTTACTGGCCCTGGCTTCATGCACCCACTGCCACAAACACAAACAAAGGGACCTTTGGTGCAGCAGAACAGAAAAAAAAATTTAACTGACAGAGTAAAGGGAGAGAAAGAAAATCCAGTTACCAACCAATGTGATGAGGTGGAGTCACAGCTACAAGAGCAGGTGGGGTGTGAGAAGATGTGCTTGTCTACAGCTAGGTCCTGCTGTATCTTGCAGCAGTTTTTCAAAACTGGGGCAGCAGGGTACTTAAGAGAATGCCCCCTCCAACACCTGTCCTGTGGGCAAAGGTCTACTACCAGGCAGCTGGGGCAGCTGTCTTCTTCTGCAGTCCTGACAACAAAGAGTGAGCCCACCTGCATAGCTCCTTAATTTTAAATACTCCCAAAATGAGCATCCTACTCCAGCCCCTTCCAACACCCCCTCCCTCAGAATTTCATAGTGAAGCTCATGCCACAGGACTGCACAGGTATCTTCCCCTCTGTCTTGGGCAGTGTCCAGACACCAGGAGAAGGGCTTCAGGACTCAGTCTACCAGGAAAAGCAGCACAATTTGCCCTCAGCCTAGGAGACTATGCTGTCTGCCCAGAGGGCCAAGTGGATGCAGTACTCAGCCTCCTCAAATTGGTCCCACATAACTAGTCCATGAGCAGACATCTGAGGACCTGATTCTCTACTTAATATAGACATACACAGTATGTCCATAGAGTCAGAGTAAGAAATAAGAATATAATCCTAAGGAAATATAACTTCTGACAAATTAAATTGATTTCATTCATGCTCCAGTTGCCCTGTTCATTTCCACTGTTTTTTTATGCTGATAACCTCCTTCCCAACTTCTCTATTCATGCTTGGGTTCACACATTCTCTTAATCTCTTAATTATCTGTATTAGTTATTCATCAAGTAATATATGCTTTTGGTTGGAATCTGACCAAAGTTTAAGGGGAAAAAAGGTCTCATCATCTCCTAGGAATACTTTAAAGAGACAAATTTAGATTTTACCATACAGTGCATACTCCCTGGAGAGATGTTACCATTAAAACAAAATTACTTATCCTTTTCTTTCAAAACAAAGTAAAATGGATTCTGAAAATTTGAACCAAAAAATACTCAAAAACAGTAAAATATTTATAGGTAAAGATATATTTTCATAACTATGGTCCACAACTTTTGCCAGGACACCTATTAGAAAAAAAAAATTAATGCTGACATGCTAAATATTAACTTGGGGCTCTATCTAAAATTCCTGCTTATAAAAATTGAGAATCTCTATACTTTGAAGAACCTAACATTACATTTTCCTATTTTCTTTTTCCTCCTTTCCAAAATCAGTCAAATTACAATGATTACCAAAAAAAAAAAAATGAGAGAAAGCTTATCTTTCACAACACATCTGAAGCAAACAGTAAAGAGACTTACCAGACTTTCACTGCATGCGAGAGTCAACAGCAGCAAGAAGACCAGAGCAAGGGATCTGAGAGCTCACAGAGAATTTAAGAATAAGAACTGTGAGCCAAAGAAAAGCTGAGGGGAAATTAAATTGGAAAGGTAGAAAACTAGCTAGAATAATAGGAATTCTCAAATGACAGAGAGACAAAGGTGAAAGTGGCTTGCAGCCATAATGATGAATTCTAAAAACAAGAATTCTATAATCTGTTCTTTAAAATCTCTGATTGGAGCCGAAAGATTCAAGTCTATTTCTGATACTATTTGACCCCCAAATTTAACCTATTTCTGTGTTTGTTGTATTTCAGAGCTAGAAAAATGAGTCAAGATAAGTCAGTTCCTGCACTGATTTATTGCTGATTTATTTATTTATTTATCCAATTAGGAAGCTCTCAGTTCACTGATCAGAGACAAAGATTAAAGGAAAAATAGAGACTATAAAGGCTAAATTTCTGTAATCTTCTATCTCAACCAACTCCCCCAAAAGATATGCAGAATCTAATTTAGTGTAGGTTATAAATCACAGCAAGTGTTAAAGGAAAAAACTAGATGTTAACATTTAAGCTGTTTCTTCTCAATGTGTATTGTTATCTCACTGATAAAAGTATTTTTAAGTGAAGCAAAAAAGTCTTTATGTTGACTGTCTTCACAGAAAAAATATATTTAAAGATATTTTATAAATGAAATGTAATTATAAAAGTACAGACTACTGTACAAATTGAAGTAAATATTGTTAAAATAATTGTTAATTTTTCCATTTCATTCTAATAGCCTGTGCTTGACTAAGTCAGCAAAAACACTGGTCAAAATCAATACAGGAATAACTAACACTGTGTGGATTGAAGGATTTGTCTTGGTCCAGCGGTTATTTAACAGATTACTGCTTTGTTCCCTATAGGATAACAATGCTTCAACACACTGCTTGCAAAAAATCTCAAGAACATCAAATTATACTTTTATTTTTTATTCTTTAGGCTAGAACACAGAACATATATGCAAAAATCCTAAGATGATCTTAAAATTAGAAAAACAATAGTGATAATAATTCAGTCAGAAACTAATGCTTCAATAAATGTGCTGATCTGTTAATAAGAAAATGCTTATCAGCATTTCCTCAGCAAAATATTTTGAACAATTCTCATGTCTATTTAACATCTCATTAAGATCTGTAAAATAGAATAAGGTAGGAATGGAGGGAGGGAAAAAGAAAGACCCAGTTATAGGAAATCTGGATTTTAGAGTCTTCACTAGCAAACTGTAAGATATTTGGCAAGTCATAACCTCTCTAAACCTCTATTTTTCCTTAGCATACTAACTCACTTTTTGTCCTCGAATCATGATGATTACATTAGATGGTGTAGGTGACATCATTTAATGAATTATAAAGCCCTAAGTATCACTATTATTAATATGCAGCTCTACAGAGGAAACAACCTCAGAAATAATGAAGAATAAATTTGATTAGGTACTAGGTTTATTTGATCACAGAATACTAGTGAGTTTCATTAATTCAAGTTCTAATTGTATCAATTTTTTCTTGAAATAACAGTGGTTTACAACACTGCTTATTATTTAGGACCATAATTCACAACTTTTCACATATCTGTTTTTTACCACCAAAGCACCCCCACCACAGTCCTCCACCATGGTCCATTAGGCCCCACTTCTCTCACACTTCCCATTCTCCACTCACATTTTCTTTATCCACAAGTCCATCCTGTTGTTGAGCACTAATGTTGTTTCCGTAACTTTGTTATTGTAAATAGTGCTGCAATGAACACAGGAGTGCATATAAAACCCCACACACATATCTTTGAGTTGGTGTTTTGCACTCTTTGGATACTTAATAGAACTGCCGGATCATATGTTAATCTATTTTTAATATTTTGGAAAACCTCCATACTCTTTTTCCCTAGGGATGAAACTATTATACTCTCCCACCAAAAAAGTAAAAGGGATCCTTTCATTTCATATTCTTGCCAAAATTTTTGAGATGAGACATTCTCACAGATATGAAATAGTTACCACACTGGTTTAAATTTGTATTTCCTTCGTGATCAAGATAATGAACATTTTTTTTATGTCTTGACTGTCATCTGTATGTCTTCTTTATAGAGAAGTGTTGATTTAACTCTTTACCCATTTATTGACTGGATGATTTGTTTTCTTTTTTGTTGAGTTGTATGATTTCTTTATAGTTTTTTCTTTTTACAGTTTTTTCTGTTATGTATTTTTAACATCATTGTAGACCCCAAGGCTCTCTACATCAGGAGCGAATCATCATCTTTAAAGCCTTGTGCTCATCCCTCCCATGATTTCACCTTTCCTCCCCCAGTTTTTCTCTATGTTCTGCTGTCAGTTTTTCTTATCCTTCTTTGTTTTTGTTTGTTTGTTTCGGTTTGTCTTCTCTATATCCAATGTGTAAGTGAGACCAGCAAGTATTTCTTTTTCTTTCTGACTTATTTCTGCTATGGTGATTCCTTCTAGCTCCATCAGTTGCTGCAAATGACATGTTTGTCTTGTCTTTTTTGATTGCTGAATAATATTCCATCGCATAAATATAGTGCAACTTTTTGAACCACTTGTCTGTTTTGTGGTATTGGGGTATTTATTGCTGCAATAAATATGGATATACAGATGCCCTTTTCAACTTTGTATGGTATATTTTGGGTAGATTCCTAGTTGTGAAATTGCTGAATCAAAAGGTAGTTCCATTTTCAGTAGTTTTAGCATCCTCCACACAGCTTTTCATAGTGGCTTTTCATAGAGCTGCATTCCCACCAGTAGTGTAAGTGTTCCTTTTTCTCCATATCCATACCAGCACTTGTTGCTGACCTTTTTTTTATATGAGCCATTCTTACTGGTGTATGATTGTATATTATTTTATTGTGATTTTGATTTGCATTTCCCTAATTGTAAGTGACATTGAGCATTTTTTCAAAAGCCTGTTGGACATTTTTATTTCCTCTTTGGAGAAGAGCCTTTTTTGCTCTTCCATTTTTGACTGGGCTTTTTGCTTTGTTTTCATTGGGTATTGTGAGTTCTTGTGGATCTTTGATATCATACCCTCAATAGCTGAATAGACTGTAAATTTTTTTCCCATCCAGTAGGGTGTCCTCTTGCTTTGGATATTACCTCTTTAGCTGTACAGAAGATTTTTTAATTTGGTGTAGTCCCAGCTACTTATATTTTCCTTCATTTTCTTTGCTTGTACTGATGTGTTTTGAAGTTTCTGCTATATATGTCATGGAGTGTTTAGCCTATATTTCTTCTATATATTTTCTGGCTTCAGGTCCAAGTCTTTCATCCATTTTGACTTTTTATGTATGGCATGAGGGAGTAGTCTAAATTCATTCTTTTGCATGTAGTATTCCATTTTTCCAGCACCATTTATTGAAGAGACAATCCTTGTTTCAGTGTATGTTTATTGCCCATTTGTCATAGATTAGTTGATCATACATATGTTGTTGTATTCCTGAACTTTCAATTCTGTTTCATTGGTCTGTGTGTCTGTTTTTGTTCAGTTAAGTACTATAATGTTTTAATTATTATGACCTTGTAGAAGAATTTGAAGTCTGGGAGTATTATCCCTCCATTCTCTCCTTTTGGTCAGGAGGACCTTGGCTATTCAAGGTTTTATATTATTCCATATGAATTTCAGCAGTATTTGTTCTATTTCTTAAAAGAATATTGATATTTTTATTGTAATTCCATTGAATCTGTAGATTGCTCTAGGTAAGATGGCCATTTTAATAATATTAAGCCTTCTAATCTATGAGCAGGGGATGTCTTTCCATTTCTTTGTGTCTTCTTCTATTTCTTTTAAAGATGTTTTTATAGTTTTCTTTATATAACTCTTTTACATCTTTGTTAAGTTGATTCCCAGGATTTTAATTTTCATTGGTGTTATTGTAAATTAGGGGTTTTCTTAATTTCTTCTTCAGACTTATTTTTTTAATATAAGAAGGCTACTGATTTTTTTGTGTGTTGATATTGTTACCAGCTACCTTACAGAAGTAGTTTATCATTTTCATTAGTTTTTCTATAGAGTTTTTATGGTTCCTATATGTATTATCACATCATCTATAAACAATGATAAATTTTACTATTTTTTTCCGTATTTGTATTCCATGTATGTCCTTCTCTTGTCTTATTGCTCTACCTGGGACTTGAGTCTATTTATAAAGATAAATTTTGGACTATGCAGAGTTTTAAATGTATTTCATCAAAGAGTTGGCTCAGATTTTTTACAAACCTTTCTTTTACTGTGAGCTGTTTTATATATATATATATATATATATATAAAACCAGATAATTAATAGATTATTTCCTTTTCTTGAGGTACACATAGCCACAAAAATCTTCATATTCCTACAAATTGTCATTTTAGTACCTGAGATTTTTTTCCAAAATAAATAATAATCTACTATTATTCTTGCCTTAATCTAGTGCTCTTGTAGAATAACATAGCTCTGAATTCTTTGGACTGTTAGTGTGCCTAAATGGAAGCTGGAGAATATGCAGGTGCTTCCTCAATCTAAAAGCTCATAATAAAATCTCTTTACAAGTCTGATATGTAGGTCTTCAAAATATCACAGGAAAAAATCAGCAACCACATACATCACTGATTTAAAGAAAATAGTGTTATCTTAAAGTGACCTTACAGCAAACCTTTGTTTATAAAAATGTTTTTGGTGGTCACCTTAATAAGAAAAGAGACTGCTTCTATTCAGGGAAACTATCCCTCAAAGTTTTGAGGAGTCAATATAAATTATATATTATATAATATAAACACATATATAATATAAATAAAAAAGTCAATATAAATTAGTCACACTACCCGAGAATAATGAAAATTAATATCCTCACCTTAGAAGAAAGAAAGCATTACACTTTTTAAACTATTTCCCAAATTTCTGCTTCTTTACTTGTTTTCAGTTACCTTTACTGGTCAAACTTTGATCATATTGTTATATAAAGTTTATATTACTTTTACTCCACTAGTTTTATTTTACTATTATGAATAAAAAATGAATACACTCACTATGTCAACTACCCAAATAATAAAATGGAGAATTAAATGATTGTATAACCCAAGGCCTACACCATATTATTATAACTGAGTTATTTCATATCAGAAAACACCATTTACACTCATCAATTAAAAATGATAAATTGGACGATTTTATGATAACGTGGACGGACTTAGAAGAATTCATATTAGCAGCAACAAGTCAAAAAGAGAGAAACCAAATGGTTTTGCTACTATATGGGACATGGGAAAGAAACAAAAATCCATGAAGAAAAAGCAAAACAAGTCAACAACAAAATTGAAGTACACAACTGGGGGGTGGGGGGTGGGACAGGGTGGGAACAGTCAGGGAGGGAGTGTGAACCCCAGAGATCACAGAGATGTGAAATTTATATATAAATCTTGTTTTTAAAAAAAAGAAAACACATTTACTACCAATGTGCAATTATTTTAACAGGGTACTTCATAAACATGGGACATACACAGACCAAAAGAGAGGAAAATAGCACAAAAATATTTGGTAATATAAGCAAGATATCAATAGGCAGAGCCATATTATGGAACTGACTAGCCCTGTAGTTGGACGTAGTACTAAGAAACTATCAATGGATGTGCAACCAGATGGAGAAAATGGTATTTGTACAAATTCCTCCAAGGAGAAACTATATAGGAGAATATCTGTATGGAAGAATAAGGTACATTCTTACGATTCTTTAGATATTATTTAGATATACTCGGACATTCCCCATAGAATAAGGTACATTCCTATGTACATCCTTATGTACTTATTCTATGAGGAATGTACAAGTATATCTAAGGATGTCCTTTTTAATGAGATTGTTGGGGATTCATTGAATGAGTCACTCATGGCTCCCTCCATTGGCATCCCTAACTCAGAATTTTCTAGAAGGGGTACTAAATTGTTACCCTACCAGGGCAATGAGATGTCACTTACGACTAGATTTTTATTTTAGCTGATGCACTCTGGTAGTAGTCAATTGGAGGGGAGACACTAAGTCATAGACAGGTACTAGTAGACCACAGTGATCATCTAGGCAGGAAGCTCCTGTACCTAACTCAATTGGTAGTAGTGAGAATGGTAAGGAAGCCAGAATCCACACATGAAATTGATTAAGATCACACAGAATAGGCAGTGAGGAAAGTAAAGAGAAAAATAACTTCTTCAGTTCACTGATAGGCAAAGAAACTAAACAACACTAGTTCAGGAAGAACTGAGAGAATATAAAAAGTGAAATGTAAACTTTCTTTTCTTGAAGACTGATTACTTAGGGGCATTTTAAATGCCTTAAACATCATAAGTAGTCTTACAAGAAAGTCAACGTACATAGGAAAATATAAGGAAACCCAGGTTTTCAACAAGAATTCTATTTTTATTATGCATATGCTATTAACTGCATGTCATGTTAGCAATATAAAGAAAGATTAAGAAGAATCTTGCCAAGACACTGCAGAATGAAGACAAATCTTGTGTACCTAGCATACAAATAGGTTTGACATGGTGCTAAAGGGAAGCATTGATACCAGTTGTATGCAGAAGAAAGCAGCTTCAAAAGTCTTTCAAGGAATCACTGGAATGTCAAAAATGAGTAAGTGAATTACTCTGACAAGATATGTAAATTGCCAAATATTTTAGTCACACTAATACTAACTAGAATAATTGCACAGGGCTGGTTCATTTGAAGTATACAAAAAAATTCCCAAACCTGGACAACCTTCCTTATACCTTTGAGAGAGCCTATTCTTTTGAAAAGAGAATTACGAATTGCCTTTACTACTACCACTATTGAAGGATATAGGAAACTCCTAAGACCATGCCTTTCTGACCTTCCAGAAACATAAATTTTGAAAGTTACCTCTCTCACCAAGATGTCACACAAACTTTTTACAATTTCATATTCACCTAAGTATGTAAAACAAGTGATAACATTCATTCTTATTTGTTAACAATATGAAACATCTTCATATGACTCCTAGCATTGGAAGCTGCCACAGACTTGATTTTTTAGGGACTTTTTGGTAAGATTATTTTACTCAACTATGTTAGACAGTATTTTTTAGTTATTTAAGATCATCATTAATATTTTTTGCTGTTTTTTGGTTTTAGTAGTCACAGTAAGTTTATAACCATCTTAGGTATTAATGATCTGATAGGATTGCCTTATTTAAAGTTTTCCCATTCCAGGAGTTTAGAACCTACCTGGCAGGATTTTAAAAAGCAGCATGACACTGGAAAGAAAAAATGCTAGGTCTGGGTGATCTCTTACAGCCCTTAAGTCAAACAATTCAACCTGTAAAGAGCTTTCATGGCTTTTAGAGCCTGCTCTGCTACAAAGGGTTAATTCTTAAGGCTAACAGGGCCACACCAAAAGCCACTGCAGTTATACTTTTTCCAAGGGCAGGTTAGCTCATAGCCACTACCCCCTCCCAACAGTGTTACCTTTTAAATGTTACAGACAGTTCAGGAAACTCTTCCCAATAACATCCATTTCAAACTAAAAATCCCAATAAAAAAGTTGTAATATCTCCTAAAAAGTGCTACAAGTTATTAAAAAAAAATCTAACTTAGTTCCCTCAAAACATTGTAGTTTAATCATTAGCAAAAATAACACTTTTATCCAAAAATTAATAGTTTCATCCTAACATCACTGTATCTCATTTTCAAAATAAAATTAAGCTTAAGCAAACACTGCCCCTCTGGGAAGGAGGAGGGATAAAGACTTAAAACAAAAACCTCTTAAAGTGTTAATCATTTTAAAAAGTAACTTTTAAAAACCTGTGGCCATAACAAATAGCTTGTTAAAAATTATCCTAAAAAAACAACTAATTAACATAAAAATTTCTCTAAAAAAGTTAAATCAACCAACAATAGTTATCTTTCATAAATTCTAAATAAAAAGCAAGAACATACACAATGTTTTTGTATCTAGTACTAACTTGTAATGGGCATTAATAAACTCATAAATCAAAAGCTTCTAATTAAAAAAAAAGACTAAAACAAATACACATTTTAACTCAAAAAAAACAAAACAAAGCTAGTTGGACCTAGTTAAATTAAATTCAGTGATATTTATTATTACTAAAAAGAGTCAACAAGGTAGATGGGTCTTTTCAAACTAAAAAGTTTACCTAAACTATGCCTTCTGTTAATCAAACCTCAACATTTACATTGTCAATAGAGAGTTTCTTTCCCAAAGATTAAAAAAAACAGCCCTGAAATTTACCAAATATTTGTTTTCCTATATAAATAAACTATCCTATAATAAAAACAATCCTCTTTTCATTGTGTGACACTAAATAGATGTTATTTTACTACAGAGTTAAAACTTTGGGTGCTTAAAACATTTAATAAAAACTGTAATGTTTCTCTAAAAACATTGGGATCAATAGTAAAAAGAAGTGTTTCTTTTGTCTTATGTTTTAATGGCTTTTACCTTTGTTAATCATGTTAAATAATAATAACAGTTAACTGCTCAGTTAGTTCCTTTGGTAAAACATGAAACTCATAATTTCAGGGTCATTGATTTGAGCCCCACAGTGGGAACTAAAATTAAGTGTGTCATTAGTTCAAAAATTCTCTCCAGTTATTACAAAAATAGACTTTGTTAAGGTACTTTTGAAATGAGACACATTTACTTAAACAATTCATTCTTTAAAAAGTTACAAACTTGTTTGGTATCTGTGATAATTTTGTTTTGTTTTCCATTTCATCAGTTTTATTTAATGTAATTATATAAGACAACAATTATGATTTCAAAGTATTCTAAAAAGTTTTAAGAACATGCATCTACAATCATTTTGTTTTAGTTAACATTACTATATAACACAACAGTAGTGTTTGCTTCCAAAACACATATACTAAAACTGGAACAATACAGAAAAGAGAAGATTAGCATAGCCCCTACACAAGGATAACATGCAAATTTGTGAAGCATTCCATATTTTTTACTTTAATGAAAGAAGAAACATAGCAAGATATATCATAGTAAAATTTTCAAGAGCCAAAGAGAAAGAAAAAATTATGAGACTAACAAGAAAGAGGAAACAGATAACCTACAAAGGAAATCCTATTAAATCTGACCTCAGATTTCTCAGGAGACACTCCAAGAAAGGAGAGAATGGGGCCACATCTTCAAAACACTCCAAGACAAAAAGTGCCAAGCAAGAATACTCTACCTAGCAGAACTGTCCTTCCTTCATAAAGGAAAAATTAGAAACTTCTCAGACAAACAAAGTCTCCAGAAAATTGCTACCACCAAACCCCCACTCCAATAACTTCTGCAAGAAGCCCTAAGATCGAAACCTGCAGAAGAATAAAAAGAATGAATAATAAAAAGAAAAAACAAACAAACTAAAACAGAACCCCAAATGGCCACCGGTAACCCCATGTTAGAACCTCAAACATCAATAATTACTCTAAATGTCAATGGGCTAAACTATCAATCAAAAGGTACAGAGTTGCAGACTGGAATAAAAGATGGAACCCAACATTCTGCTGCCTCCAAGAAACACATCTGAATTGAAGAATTTAAAGAAATTAAACTTACTACAAAACAAATGACAAAGAAGACAAAACATTCAAAAATGTCTGGGATGCAGCAAAAGCATAACTAAGAGGAAAGTTCATAGCAATACAGGCCCATATCAAAAACCAAGAAAAAAACAACCTAATCTACCAATACGAAAAAATAGAAAAAGAGCAACAAAAAAACAAAATCCAGAAGACAAGAAATAACAAAAAGAAAAGAAAAAATAAATAACCTAGAAACCAAACACTATCTGGAAAATCAACAAAACCAAAAGCTGGTTCTTTGAAAAAATAAATAAAATGGATATGCCCCTTGCAAAGATCACAAAGGAAAGAGATAAAATTCAAATAAAAAGAATCACAAATGAAGAGGAGAAATTACAACAGATAAAAAAGAAATACAAAGAATAATAAGGGATTGCTATGAACAACTATATGGAAATAAATACAACAACCTGTTTGAGATGGACAGATTCTTAAAAAGATACAACTTCCCAAAATTGAACAAAGGAGATATAGAGAACATAAATAAACCAATCACACTCAGAAAATTGAAGCAGTCATCAAAACTCTACCTAAAAACAAAAGCCCAGGACCTGATGGCTTTACAGATGAATTCTACCAGATATTCAAAGATGAAATAACACATGCACTATGAAAGCTTTTCCAAAAATTTGAGAAAGAAGGAAAACTGACAAACACGTTCTATGAAGCAAACATCACACTCACACCAAAACCAAATAAGGGCAGCACCAAGAAAGAAAACTATAGACCAATTTCCCTAATGAACACAGATACAACAATTTTTAACAAAATCCTGGCAAATCGAATCCAACAATGCATAAAAAACATTATTCACCATGACCAAGTGGGATTTATCCCAGGGGCACAAGGATGGTTCAACATCTGGAAATCAATTAACATAATACACCACACCAACAAAGAGAAAAACAAAAATCACATGATCATATCAATAGATGCAGAGAAAGCGTTCAACAAGTCCAGCATGCATTCATGATAAAAGTCCATGAAAAATTGGGGATTAAAGTAACATACCTCAACTTAATAAAAGCCATGTATGACAAACCAATGGCAAACATCATCATAAATGAGGAAAAACTAAAATCATACCAATTAAGATCTGGAACCAGCCAAGGATAACCACTCTTCCCACTATTCTTTAACATTATATTGGAAGTTCTAGCTAGGGCAATAATGTAAGAGAAAGAAATAAAAGGGATAGAAATAGGAAAAGAGGAATTGAAGATCTCATTATATTCTAATGACATGATTCTCTATATAGATAACCAAAAAAATACACAGAAAAATTGCTTGAAATAATAAACCAGTTCAGTAAAGTAGCTGAATACAAAAATAAACATATGGAAGTCAGTGGCTTTTCTATATGCAAAAGAGTCAAATAGAAGAAGAAATCAGAAAAACCATCCCATTTACCATTGTACCAAAAAAAATTATATACCTATAATAAACCTAAAAAACCTAACAAAACACGTGAAAGAACTATACAAAGAAAACTTTAAAATGCTGCTTAAAGAGATAGAAGAAAACATAAGGAAATGGAAAGACATTCCCTGCTCATGGATTAGAAGAATTACTATCATCAAAATGGCCATCCTACCAAAAGCAATCTACATTTTCAATGCAATCTTGATAAAAATCCCATGACATTCTTTAAAGAGATAGAACAAAAAACTGAAATTCATATGGACTAACAAAAGACCTCGAATATCAAAAAGACTCCTGACTAGAAAAAACAAGAATGGAGTTATTGCAATTCCAAACTTCAAACTATACTACAAAGCCATAATAATTAAAACAGCTTGGTACTGGTACAAAAACAGACAATCAGACCAATGGGACAGAATTGAGTGCCCAGAAATAAAATCACACATATATAGCCAAGTAATCTTTGACAAAGGAGTGAAAACCTTACTTCGGAACAAAGATAGACTCTTCAATAAATGGTGCTAAGAAAACTAGACTAAGACATTCAAAAAAAAGGGACAAAGACAACTCCCTTACCCCGTGTATAAAAATCAATTCAAAATGGATAAAAGACTTAGCTGTCTGACCTGAAACTATAACATACATAGAGGAAAACTTGGGCAAAACCCTCCATGAATTACAATTCAGAACTCCCTTTCTGGACACAACTACAGATTGCTAAAAAAATGAAGGAAAACATAAATATATGGGACTACATCAAACTAAAAAGTTTCTGTCAGAAAAAGAGACAACAGAAAAAACAAAAAGAAGCCCAATCAAATGGGAAAAATTATTTTGCCATCCACAAGAGTGATATGGGTTTAATAACAATGATCCACAAGGAACTCACACAACTAAAAAAAAGCAAAACAAGAACCCCAATCAAAAAATGGGGAGAACTAAAAAGACACTTTTCTAAAGAGGCAATACAAACTGCCAAGAGGCACATGAAAAATTGCTCAACATCACTATCAATAAGGGAAATGCAAATCAAAACCACAATGAGATACCATCTTACACCAGTAAGAATGGCCCACATGCACAGAACAGGCAACAACAAGTGCTGACGAGGATGTGAAGAGAAAGGAACACTCTTACACTTTTGATGGGAATGTAAACTGGTCCAATCACTATGGAAAGCTGTGTGGAGGACCCTCAAATTAATGAAAATGCAACTACCATAGGACCCAACAATTGCACTCTTGGGAATCTACCCCAAAGAGACCTCAAAGTGGGTACAAAGGGACACCTGTGCTCAGATGTTTACTGCAGCACTACTTATAATTGCAAGGACTTGAATTACAACCTAAATGCTCCAAAACAGATGACTAGATGAAAAAGATGTGGTATACATACACAATGGAATATTATTCATCAATTAAAAATGACAAATGTGATGATTTTATTATAACATGGATGTACTTAAAAGAAATCATATTAGCAGAATCAAGTCAAAAAGAAAAAGACAAACCAAATGGTTTCACTAATATAGGAAGAAAATAAACAAAAGCCATGAGGGAAACTCAAAACAAGCTAACTACCAAACTGAAGCATACAAGTTGGGGTAGGGGGCAAGGGGTTGGGGGACAGACAGGGAGGGTGAGGGGTGAATCCCTGGGATTACAAAGATGTGAAATTTATATACAAATAATTTTTTTAAATAAATAAGACAACAGAAAATTGTTAAAGGTTTTAAAAACAAAGAGGTGACTTTTAAAAAGGTATAACAATAAAATCTTAAAGTTTAACCTGAGCAGTCATCATCAAATCTGCTTGTTTCTGTTTGCGTTTTAACATTGCTTTTTAAAAACTACTGTCAAGGTGCTTTAGTTAATTCTCAAAACAGCTGTTAAAATTTTTAAAAGGTAAATTTGTTTAACCTAATAACTATATTATCAAAGTTAAAAGGTAGTCAATTTTATAGGTTTACCAATATGTTCTTAACAATAAATTAAAATATAAAGGTATAAATTTCTGATAATTAGGTTTTTTGTATTTATCATGTTGTATGATTCACATCAAAATTGAAGTGTACTTTAAAATACATGCCTTCTGCCAGCAGGCAACCACCTCAGGGCTATCTGCACACCCGGGTCCCTGGCCGTCGGGGCTCCCTTGCCAGAAGGGAGCAAAGGGGGTCAAGGTTCCTGGGTAAGCCCACTTAGCCGGGTGAGGCCGAGAGGGGGGATGAGGTGGGGAAGGTGGCCCCACCCACCAGCCGATGGCTGCTTCACAGGGCAGCCATCTGCAGCTCGGATCAGCAGAGCCATGTTGCCCTCTGCTCCTGGCCCAAGGGGAGCATGGAAGGGTGCAGGCTCAGCCATCCAGGCCCGCCCTCACTCAGGGAGGTGCCAGCGCACAAGCAAGCAGGGGCGGGGGGTGGAGCCCCTTCCATTTTGCTCTCACTACAGCTGAATTTCAGAGGATCAAGATATATGCAACACAAACCCCAACATAGAGCAGGCAAGGGACCATGCAAAAATCCAGCCCACAAGCCTGAGATGGACACAGCAGATACACAACCGAGAGAACCAGTGCATGTGAGACAAGAGAAACAATGGTAGAGACACGATGCCACCATGCACACTTATGCACTCATCTGGCTGGGAAGACTCCTAGGACCTCATTTTGGAGATGCCTTGCAGGAGAGCAATGCCCCCTCCCCACATTAGGGGAGAGGAGAGGATGACCAAAGATTGGGTAATCGGTCCCACACCAAAACAGAGATGATCTACAAAGGCCATTCACAGATGCCTGTATTCACAGAGAAACTCCTTGACCAACACTGGCTGAGGGTGAGACCCCCTAAATCTGACACGAGAGCCATAAGGAAAAGCAGCAAAGCAATAGAGATGGGATTGGAGAAGACTGCTACAGCAAGAAAACGTGGACAGATCACAAATGAATACAGACTGGCCACCCAACGCAAACTGAAAACCTACCAGCAAGGTTCACCTGGTTCCAACAACGCAGTCCCTCACCCAGTGAAAGGACACTGCCACAGGAAAGAGACTAATGGACTTAGCACAACTAGTAAACAACAAAGAGTGGAATTTGAGAGAATGGAAGGGGCACCAGAGGAAGGAGGGATGGGGAGGTATCCCAAAAAAACACATACAGAGGTTGTGATCTAAAGAACAAATAAATTTAAAAAAAGAAAAAAGAAAGAAAAAAAATGCATGCCTTCTGATGGTATGCTTATTTGGGCTAAAACAAAAAGAAAGAGGATTAACTATTAATATCATAGTAGTTGTTTGTAACTACAAAATTTTGGTACAAAATACAGTTTAAAATGTTTAAAGGCTTAAAAATAAGTTTAACAAAAAGTTCATTTATTACGTTTACATAATAAAAATATACAACCAGCTGCTAGTCATGCTTCTGGTAGCCCACAGCCTTTAGACTGTATCATTCTCTCTCATTCGTCCTTTCTCACACTCTGTGCACAGCTCTTTAAATCATAGTAGCCTGACTATCAATGCTTACACCCAAAAAGAAGTTGCTTCAAATGAATGGTGTGCCAGTCTCCTGAAGCTTGTTCTTAAGAGTTGACTTTGTCACTTTTTTCCAACTTCATGTTTACTAATATCAAATCAGTAGCTTTAATCACTCAAGGTGGGAGTATTTACACCACAGAAATGGAGAAACAATGCAAACCAGAATTTTTCTAGAAATTGGTTGTCAAGATTCTAGAAAACTAGTTGTCAAGCCTTTACCAGCTTACCACTACTGGAAACATTCTTTCATCAATGCTATAGAAAGACTTAGATCCCATCTAATCTTTTAGTCCAGAAGGATTCTCCAGGATTTCCAAAAAGCCAATATTTTCAAGTTTTAGTTTTCACTCTCTTCAAGGGAACACACCTTACTAGCATCCTTAGTGCTACTAAATTATGCCAGAGGAAGGAAAACTTTTTGCTAAATCAGCTCTTGATGTCACACTAATATTTCAGTACCCTACTTCCTGACAGCTTGGAGTTTAATTATCATTCTCTCATCATCCATTCAGCAATCTTTGACTATTCAGACCTTCAACCCAGTGAGGCATAGAGATTACTCCTTACTCCTCCTCCTCCTCTTGTCTGCTTCATGCAAAAGGATTCATCAAGATCCAGAAACTAATGCTCATTTTTTATGATAATAAATGCAAGACACAGAAACAAATGTTTTGTTTTTGTTTTTGTTTTTGTTTTTGTTTTCATGAAAATGAATGCAAGTGCCAGCACTAAAAACTTTACTTTGTAAGTATATACTCCATGGTCTATGCCTGCTGCTTATAATAGAAAGATGAATCAAGCACAGTCCCTCTTTATGGAGGGCTGAAAGATCAAATGTGGCAAGCACATCTAAGCAAATGCTTCCCCACTGTATTTTAAATAAGGTTAAGAATGGCAAGAATGTTTTGTGATGGTAAGAGTAGGAGCAGCACTAAAATACTGTAATAAGAACAGGATCAGCAAGAAAATTTGAATTTCCTTGAGAATCTCAAAAACACTCATTTTCTCATTGCATGGATACTTCAATACAATTTACTTAGTGTGTAAATGCAGTGAGTCAAATACCTGTCACCTGTCCATGAAGAACCAGACACTTAGAGAAGTGAACATGTATTCAGTGAAGTTATGCTCCAGTATGAATCACATATAAGATGCCACTCAACAGGAAGCTATACTTCAGTCCTTAGAATTGTAGTAGGGCCAGAGGAAAAAAGAGTTGACTAGATTAAATAAACATATAAAACCAAGCATGTTATCTTTTCACATGTTATTTCTACACTCCTTCAAAAATTGAAACACCATGCTAATGGTGTACTTCCCTTCCAACTACTAGATCCATTTATAATGTTACGGTTGTCACAAAAGATAAAATTTATGTATACCACACTTCAATGCCATAGAGTGTTACCAAGTCAAAGCAATATACAGCAGAAATCTTGCAAATTCTTAACAATGTATCTTCTCTAACTAGCAAAACTTACACTTAATCCCATTAAAACAATGTCAATTCAATCAACAAAATAAAAAGAAAATTAACTATTCCAATTTCATGAATACATGATTATTCAAGTAATATTCAACATCTATACAAAATAAAAGTCCATTTTACACAAAGGAATACAAACGAATCTGCTCTTAAAACAGTTGAATTATAGTATCTTTTCATATAATGAATGAATGTATGAATGTATGAATGTATGAATGAATGTATGAATGTATGAATGTATCTTTTCATATAATTAAATAACTTTGCCATTATTCAGCATGGCATTTTTTTAATGATTTCACTCAAAACCACAATACTCAAGTTGCAGTTTACTACTTAATTTTTGTGCACATATGCAATATCTTGAAAGGTTCTAGTAGAAGACATTCATATATAATTAGATCAGGAATCAGTAAATATTTTCTAAAAAGGTCAAACAGTAAATATTGCAGACTTTACAGGGTCTATACAGTCTCCATGGCAACTATTAACTGCTATGCAGCACAAAGCAGTCATAAAACAGACAAAGCAATGAACATGCCAGGCTCCAATGAAACTTATAAGAATTGCCCACATTCCCCAGTTTGCCAACCGTATTTTCATTTTAAAAATTTGACATCTTCACAGGTGCTTCTGACATTTATCAACTGCTCATTTCAGTCTTCTGGGAGGACTGCCTCAATATATGTACTCTAAGAAGTTGATGATTAGGTATTTCACATATTAACATTTATTTTCAGCTGCTTTAGGCCTACATACCCTCTAACAGTCTTTCCATCACCTGGCAATAAATACACACATAAGAGGTTCTCAGTCTAGGCAGTTGGTTCTGTCAACTCCAGTCAGGTGATAAAAATACTCTACTTAAATTCTTCTCCAAAACCTTCAGGATCTGACCCAAGACACAGATACAAAAGTATGATTAAAGATAACCTGCATATTTTGTAGTGCTAAGATATACTTAAGGCTGCATCCAGACCCTGATGTTTATTGCTAAATTGGGAAAGAGTTTTAAAATTGATAATTTTTTTTAGAGTAAGTGATTTGGGTATATATCATTTAAAAGTTTACTGAAAAAAGTATACTGAGTTAATTATGACTGTTTTTCATAAATATAATAATATTGAATTGTTTAATAAATAAAAGATTAGAGGGAGTAAAGGATGAAAATTAATTGGACAGTAATTTCTGAATTAAGCAGTATGCCAAAATATTGCAAAAATAAAACTTAGCCTCCTGGCACCAGTAGCCAATTACTAATGATGACTATAAAGACTTTCAAATTGAGGGTTACCTTAATCCACTGTCATCCAAATAAAAATCACTAAAGCATAAAAAAAGAAATAATTCCTCTTCCCACATTAAAATTTTTTCACTTGTTTGATTACTATAAGATACTTTTCTTAATGCATATATTAAAATCTTCTAGTATCTTTTTCAAAAATATCTTTTCTTAAATTATGAGTTTGAAAGAGTACCTTTAATATCTATAGAAAATAAAGACCCTGCATAGAGAAACTAACACAAAGTAAGTATGATTTTATGACTTCATAAAAAAATAACAAGTTAAAAATTTTGAAATGAAACAAGCTGAAAATTTTGTAGTTTAGTTTAGGCTATTTAGTATACTTCTCTATGACATGTTTTTTTATTAAAATTACTTTATCATAAAATACCGTATCCACAATGCTAACAAAGTACACTTCAAGAATTGATAATTGACTTTATCAGAAAATGTGCTGAAGATGACTCCTTAACCCCCTTTTATTTCCCAACTTGTGAAGCTTTACCCTACAGTAAAATGAGGCTCCCATATGTGAAACATAATTCTAACACTTAATAACCGACTGGGCGTGTTACATATCCTCTTTCTGGTCTCAATTTGTTTCACTATATACAGAGTTTAATAGATAGAAATGCTGAATAACTGTTAGGTATTACTAATCTGTTAATTTTTCTTGGTTCAGTATCATCTTTTGAAATGTAAAACAAACAAACAAACAAAAAAAAAAGTGTGAGATCTATCCAACTCAATCAGGAAAGACAATATAAGGATAGTGGGTATGCCTGAATGGGAAGAGAGAAAGACATGAACAAGTTGCTTATTCGGAGAACAGTGAAAAACTTCCCAAACCTTGGGAAAAAATTTAATACACAAGTTCATGAACCTAAATTAACACCTGGTTAAACACAATCAGACTGATACCAAGAATACTGAAGCTTGCTAAGGGGGAAAAGTAGGAACATATGAAATAATGCCCATTGAGCTTTCATCAGACATCTGAAAGGAGACGTTAAAGGTCAACAGAGAATGAATGCAATGACGTATTCATAAAACTCAAAGATAAAAATGGCAATTCAAGAATAGTATATTCTGCAAATATCTTTCTGATGAGAGCAATAAAGTGCTTATTAGACAAAATTGAGTTTGACAATACTATCCTTTCCTACAAGAGATGTTGAGTTTTCTCCCATTTAAGTTGAAGAATACAAAGTCTACAACAAATTTAATAGAAATTTAAAACTAAAGACAAGATGACAGCAGCATATTCTCAATTATTGATAATAGACTAATCTCACCAATCAAAAGTCACAGTTACCAGATGCATTAAAATGCAAAACCCAAATATATTCTACTTACAAGCAACTCTCTTAAGCTATAAGTACAAATGCAGACATAATGCCAAGGCATGGAAACTGGCGCTTTGAGCCATGGAAAATTTTTAAAGATTTTAACTGCTACATGTACACAGATAAACACCCAGCCAAAAACGATGAAATGAGATAAAGATTCACTTTATATAATGATAAATCAATATAACATGAATATGTAATAATCTAATTCTCTATAGATCTACTACCTCAAAAATAGTAGCTTCAAAGTACATAAAACAAACATTAACAGACATAAAGAATGATATTTATAGCACCACAATGATAGACAGACTTTAACATCCCACCTCAAGCAATGGACTCATCATCTAGACACAAAATCACTAAAGAAACAATGACCTCAAATGACAAATACATAATTTCTATTTATTACAACCTGACCTCACAAATGAAACACACATAGACCAGACTGAATAGAAAGAAAAACTGGGGTTAAAAAGTTTGGACAGGAAAAACATATTAGAGCACAACTCAATTTGTAGGACAGATGTGCACTTGTGTTGACCAACAGTGGCTACCAGTTAGTTTCAGTCACCATAAGCAAGATGCCAAAATAATGTTTAGCCAGCAACATTAAGCAGACCAGAAATCCAAAAAGCAAAGGTTTATACAATTACAATAGTTCAATTCCCCATAGCAACAGGAGGTTCCACCTAAGGAATCTCCTTGAGCTTCCATCTAAGAGTGAAGCTCAGCACTGAGGGGAAACTTAAAAGGACTTGGGAGATAAGGCTAGACAAAAGAGGAAAGCCAGAAGACTTGAGAAAAGAACTAGAAGAGGCACATGGAGCAGAGAGGGACATGTGAGGAAGAAGTTATACTTACTTCTTAGTCTTGTACACATACCAGGGACTTAGGGAACATGGAAGGAGACACTTACATGGAAGAGACAAGAGACTTAGGTGAGAGACCCATGGGAAGACAGACAATAGCAACCTTCATCTTGACTTGGCTTTTGATTTTACTCTTTTGCTTCCATACTTACCAGACTCCTTCTACCCCTTTCCTGTGGGTCCCCACCAGGTGTCTTAGACTTATGACAAGCTTTTGGTCCTCAGTGGCCCTATTTGTCTGGACATTTACCGACCAGTGGATGGGTTACTTTGGGCATTTCATGAGGAAACTGTTAACTGTGTTCTTTCTCTTCTATCACACATTAAGTGTATTAAAGTTCCTTTCCAATGAAGGTCTTATGCATGACAACATGTTTTGTCTTTTTGTAGCTGATGGCAGATCCCATTTAGAGAAAACCCATGCAGGTTTGGGGGCCTCACGGGGCCCCTAAATCTGCCCACTAATATAGTAACAGATTTTATAGTTAACAACCATCACTTAAATATGGAGGGGTATCTGAGAGTGCAGAAACTCAAATATGTGCATGACATGAAGAGGCTTATACTTTGCCTTTTCAACCCTTTTCACCATTAGTGCCTTAGATTTAATAAAGTCTTTCACCTTGTATTGCCAACAAAGCAACAATTCAAAAATAAAGTTCCAGAACACTTAAATCTAAGCCTTAGCCATGAAAAATCTGAGTTCACCTCAATGTATTCAGCCTGAAGAAAATGGACTCAAGATATAAAACAGTTAGTTTTGGCCCACTAAAATGTATTTTAAAAGAAAGGGAAGGTGTATTTTACTAAGAATGTCATTTTAAAGCAAAGACAATATAATGGTACTTCCAGAATGGCATAAACTTTGAAAAAAAAATGGAGCAGTTCACACTTAATGCTTTGTTTTATAAAGCTCTCCCGGATACTTGAAGTGTGAAAGCTGCTACTTTACATAAAACAACATTCTGTCCTATAAAGCTATGTTCTAAATATATAACACTTGGGTACACTTCATGGTATTTTTAAGCACATTGTTTTCTAGACCTGCATTTATTGGCAATATCAGAAGAATTATAAAACAGTGTCACTATTTAAATTATGGAAACATCATTTCAACACAGAAACCATATTTGAAATTTATTTTTAAAGGCATATTTCTATCTTCTCAATACAATTAGGGAGAGTTATTCTCATTCATTTATGAGCTTTACTCCATCACAATATCAGTTAATATATAACTCATTCTAAAACGATTTTTGAAAGTCTCCAATAGATTAGAACCTCTTCATTTGACCTTCCACATACCATTTAGTTAACTTATTAGAACAGTAAGTGCAGATATTTCCAAATTTAGTTATCCCTGGAATATCAAAACTCATTGCAGAATTAAATTTATCAAAGATTATCATGTATTATAAAATTCACAATTACTATTCTTTCAACATTTCAATGACAAACTAGAAAGAGTGGAAATAAATGATTTCAACCAACTGTACCTAATTTTCAAATTGAAGAAAAACAACTATCAAGAGAGAGATTAGCAATCTAACTATAGTTTAGATGGTATTTTTCAAACTGCAAGATGTGACATATTAGCAAACCTCAAAATAAATTTAGTAGCTCAAAATCTGCACTGACTTGATTAAATGATAGAACAGAATAAAGCCAAATAGAAATATTAAAATATATAGCATGTTCAAAGAGTGTCTTCATAAAAATCTTTCACCTATATATTTGTATACATATTTGATTAACATTAAAATGTATTCCTAACTATAGGCATCTGTCTAAATCCTTTGAAAGTATAACTATTATACATAAATATAAGCATAAAATATACTATTCTTGCTTAAAATGTATCTTTGTATCTACAGTTCACTTCTCACACAAACTCAATTATTTAATATACTTCTACAATATCTAGACCCTAACAAATATAGAAAAGTTACTCCCTATGTTAAAGCCCAAAGTTTCATTCCAGATGTTATTACTTACATTTTTTAAAACTGGAAATAAGTTGTTTCTCTTGTTATTGCTTTATTCATCTCCTCTAACTCTTTTTTTAATCAGAGTATGGAGGGGGGGGAGTGAGGCGTGTAGGGAAGGACTGAGGTCTTTGAAGGCTGGCTTCTGAGACGTTTAAAACATTCCTCAGCTCAGCAATTTGCTATTACAGTAACCAAAAATTCCCTCTAATATCTTAATATAGATAATAGAATGATAAAATATAGCTTGAAATGATCTGAACAAAACTTGGAAAACTTAAAACTTAACCTGATGTATATAAACATCAGTGTGGTTGATAATAGAAGAGAAGGAAGAAATAGTAACATGCAACCTCACCGGGTCCTTTTTTTTTTTCTTTCCACATTTTAAAAGGACAGGGTTACTAGAAAAAGGAGCATGAAAAAGAGAGACAACAGCATAGTCACAGCAGGCAGCTTTGCTGTGTTTTAACCAAAAAAATTATTCTTCAACGTTCAGGGACCAAGGACTATATAATCCATAGACTTCCCTGCCAACTTCACTTCCCTCACAACGTACCCAATCTCAGCAATCTGCAACCTTCTAGCATTGATTTAAGGGAGCCACTAAACTATTGATCTGACCTGATACAGATCTTAGGACATGGGAATTAACAAATCCTTTAGACAGGACTCCCAAATACATGGAGGTCACAAATGTTTTGTCAATGAGGAAAAATTAAAATCAAGAACTACATCAGAGAGACATTTACTCTAATATTCCCTGGCATACTAAATAGTTTACCTGCATCAGAATATAACCACATAAAGGAAAGTCTTAGAAGAGGGAAGGGGGTAATTCTAATTTTAATACTATGTCAAGATTAGCTACTACTTTGTATAGAACTTTCCTATCTATATTCCTTAGAAAGAATGCTTGAGGTTGCAGTGGTTTTCTTTTTTCTTCTTTTTCTTTGGGGGAAGAGGGGGTTGGTGGTGATAGAGGCCAGTTTATTTAAGAAAAGGAGATGAAAGATCTGAAATAAAAAGAAAACAAGACCAACTGAGTTGGCCAGGTTGGGGGGTAGAGGGGTAGGAATAGACTACCGGCTTGCAGTTTTCATTTCTCAGGTATTTCTGACTTTGGTGTCAGGACAATGCAATAGCTTCCATTGGTATTCTCTTGGAAAGTGTGTGGTGGAATATAGGAATTACTTGTTCCTTGAAATTTGGGATGAAGATGCTTATAATGCCATTCAGTCTTCATGTTTTATTTGTCAGAAGATTTTTACTAGTTTCTGCAGTTCTTATATAATGTTTTCAGGGGTTTGGGGAGCTTTTTTAGTTTCTATAGAAAGAGATTTCAAAAACTGTTTTCCCCTTTTGTCTACATTAACTACCATTAACTTATGTAGAATGTCTTTCTCATGGTTTTGACTACTCAATTGCATTTCCTTGTTTCATTTCATTAAGTTTTTATTCCCGCTTTTTCTCTCATCCATTTTATATACTACAATGTTCATATAACATATCATTAAGATGTTTTATGAAACAATAATATAAATCTTTAATACAAGCAGTGTCACAATTGGGAAATAATAATTGCTCCCATAACACTCCAATAGTGACATTGCATTAGTTCTTTTTTTCCTCTAGGCTTATGCTTGCTGTACTTTATCATTTCAGAATATAATTCCTTTATGTGATGTGAGTATTTTCCATGAATTCAACCCAAAATAGCAAGTTTGAAACTGCTCCTTGTGTTGCTAGAGTATATCTGCTTATTCCCTCTACAAGATTAGTTTCTTTCTGAGTATCATTTAGTCATTTAGTCTTCTTATAAATGGTAACTGCTTCATAGAAGATATTATTGGTTTTATCTCTATTACAGTTTCCCCGAAAATCATAACATGAAACAATCCTGTAATTTATGTTGCTGATCTAAATCGAAGGTAAAATAATTGACATATTTATATATTTATTTTCTATGGAAAATAAATTCAGGAGCGTATCTTAGGGTAAAATTTTTACTCGCTTATCTATTAAAGTTTATCTCAGGAAACAGAAATTATTCCTATATACAGGCTAACCTTTAGTCAGTGCCCGTGGAAACTCTGTAACAATTAAATCTGTTCAATATGCAGCCCTAGAAAAGTCACTTTTGATAAACAAATACAGTGACAATGAAGTGTTAAATTTAGTTAACCAAATCATGTTTTTCTCCTCTATTTGTCTAATGAATGTTATTGACAAAGTAAATTCTCTATCTAAATGAGAATAGGTGGTTTAATATATCAAATATTGTAGTAAAAATACGCACCATATAGATTTCCTGCATGGAAAACCAAGTGGTTCTTGGTTGTCACACCTGGGAAGGCGAGCTAGACATATTCAACCACAAAATAGATCGGATGATACCAATGTTTAGGAACAAGAGATACAAAGTCTACAGAAAAATACAGAGTTATTATCTGCTGTTTACTTACTCTATTCCTGAAATAATGCTAGTGTTTAACATACATTAATACATCCTTACAGCAACTATGCAATTTGTATGAGATGGATATTACAGAGACTAGGAAACAGGCTCAGCAAATTTCTAAAACTTGCTGAAGGACAAACAGCTAATAATTTTCAAAGTTAGAGTTTTTGGATCTAAGTTAAACCTGAATCTGAGTGCAAAGTTCATGCTTTTTCTAAAATTTACTCAAATAGGGAGAATTTTCCATATAAGTTATTCAAAAATTTATCTCAAATAAAGCATGGAAAAAATATATAAATATCTCAAATGTACTAAAAAGTTAAATTCTAAGGAAAAAGATACTTCTTTTTCATGAACTTTTCTAACAGAGACATGCTGTATCATTGTACAGACAAAAAGCAGTTTATGCGTCAATTTTTTTAAAAATTATGGCTGACATACAATTAACAGTTTTACCATCATTTTCTCCCTATTAGCCATGCAAAATTAAAGGGGAACCCACGGTTAGTCTGTAAGTAAAAACGCTATGGAGAAGAAACACAGGAAAACTATATATCATTGAAATTATTAATTTTCTTTTTGAAATTTACCTTTAGCAGATTCAAGCAAGAGATTATAAGGCCCTAATATAATTATCCAAATTTCTGTTCAGTATAATTACTAATTTTTCCATTTTGTATATATAACATTAAGAAAAAAATATAGCTCTAGATAACTCTCTCTATATAAATCTATAACCATGTAACTCTATAAAACTGAACTATAACTCTAACAAATATTAAAATACTCCCTAATCATTTACTGTATATTAATCCAGCTGCAAATCTGAAACCAGATGGTAGTAAAGAAAACTTCCAAGTGTACATGTTTCCATATAATCCACAGACCTTCCAGTAACTATCACTGTAGGAATACCACTATCAATTATAATCGTAAGTCTTTTTGTCTATGTTAACATCTTCTGAAATAGAAGTCCAGTTTCTGTTGTCTGTATTTCATGTTATCTATATTAATTTTACTATTTCAACAATATGAGGTCTTGTGTGCACATAACTGAATGCACATACATTTATATAACTGTTTTTGCTACATTTCAATATTATGCCTAAAAGCACTTGCCCAAGATTAGTATTCACACAAGCCTAGCTTTTCCTCCTAAGAATTGAGTTTTAAACAACAAAGTATAAGCACTTCTTGTATGTTATTCTCACAATGATTAAAATGTTGTATGAAATCATAATATATGTAACATTACATATATTATGATGTATAATCATAATATATGTAACATTACATATATTATGATGTATTACATATATGTATGTCTATACATGCATGTGATACATGTCATGTATTATATGCTATATATTAATATATATATATGTAGGGCCAGGCATGGTGGTGCTTGCCTGTGGCAGCCTAGGAAGCTGTGGCCAGGGCCAGGGATCACGGTTCAAGTCCTGCCAGGGGCACGTAGCAAGACCTAGTTCCAAAAAAATTAGTTGGGCGTGCTGGCACGTGCCTATATTCCCAGCTATCTGGGAAGCTGAGGCTGGGGATTGCTTGAGTCTGTGGTACCCCAGGCAATATGAGCCTGAGTTTTCATAGGCAAAAATAGCGAGATCTAGTCTCAAAAAAAAAATATATATATATATACATATGTAATATATTTATATATGTAATATATAGTACATGTGTTTTACCAAGAAAGAGCTTGTTAAGGTAATATATGTCACTCTAGGAAAAACCTGGTCCATTTACCCTATTTCCAGAGGGGAAGAAATACAGCAGTCAAAATACCATCTATACTTACTTATATGGGGAACCAACAGGAATAGACATTTCCAAATTAAATTCAAATATTCAGCAACCTAATATTGCAGGCTAAAGTTCTCTAAAGAAACAATCACTAATCATAACATGAAAACTCTTGTTTCCCTACTTCGCCTCACCAGTGAAAATACGGTAACCATATTTGGAAATCATGCAGTTAAAAATCCCAAACTTATAAAATCAGTATTCAGACTGAAAAACTTTGTGATAGTATCTTGGTATAGGTCCAGAGCCTAACATGTTACAAACTTTTTTGTATTTGTTCTTATTTGGACTCATGGGCTGGAGAATCTCATGGGGAGACATCAACCTTTTATATGATTAGATGTGACTGACTGAGGAGCACAGGCAAACTGAACAAAATTCTGTGTGTATGGGTGTTAACAATGGGGTTGAAACTGTAATTCTAAGTTTTATAAATCACTTCAGAAACAATATTTATACCTGTGCAAAGCCTTATCATTCATAAACTAAGAAAAAGTCTTGCACATCAGCTACAAAATACACCAGTAATCTCCAGAATCTCATCACTCTATAAAATAGCTGGCTACAATTGTTAGTATCACTATAATCTAGAAATTGCCATTGAATGTGAGAAAAATGTCAGATAAACCCATCATTTCAATGTGACTAGGAACAGTAATTTTTTTACAGAATTAGGATATTGCAAATTAGTAATTGAAAAGTAAAAACAGGAGCATTTTACATACAGAATGAGGCAAATAACTCTTTTCCTGAAACAGCTCAATTTTTTAATACAGCGTGGGACAAAATTTTACAATATCTAGGTATCATTGAAAGAGTAAATAAAATAGCATTGACAATTAAATTCGCATTATAATGATGTTTAAGTACGTTATCTCAACTTTACTGTGTTACTATTACTTTCTTTTTGTTTTTTGGTTTTGATTTTCGATTTGTTCAGGTTATACTGAATAGGAAAATGATTATCAGTCTCAGATCTTCAGTTCTTACAAACTCCATTCCATTATTCCATAGAGGCTCAATCCTATAGCCAGAAAACCTTAATTCCTTTTCCCTTGGAGTCTACAAAATAGAAATAATAAGGCTTATTTACCTCCCTCATTTTGAAAATACAAATGCTAATACTATTCAAAATAGATCTCATTATTTCTTCCTGATATAAGAGAAATGATGAGAACCATATAAATATAACTGAAAAACAAAAAGAAATCTACAAAGTGAATCTTCAAAAAATTTTAAATTACAAATACCCATTATGGACTGAATTTTGTTCTCAGTGGCCTCCTTTCAACTCCATTGGCACATTCTCAGTTACATATGTAAATCCACCATCTAGTAGCTCAGATTAATAATGTAGGATGGAGCTGTGAGAGAATACAATAAGATAGGATCCTCTTTGTATAACCTCACCTCTTCCTTTTAAAAAGCTGAAATATATCAAAGCTAAACTATTTTTCCTACTAGCATCCAAAAAGCAATTATCTCATCTTCCACCTGCCTCTCTAGAATAGGTCTTAGCAGTTAAGCAAGGGGCTCTTATATCATGTCAGTCAAATTCTGAAGTCGATTCACCCTCTGTTACAGTATGGAAAGGGAATATTCAGATTTTAAGTATTGTTTTAAAAAATAGATTTGGATGATATTCCTTCACCAAGTCAAATATTATCTTTGATTTCACATAGAGGGTTTCAAATATTTTATATTAGTAGGCTATTGTCACTGGGAAATGTGAACCTGCAGTTCACAATTTCACCTATCAAAAATACTGATTATCACAGAAGTAATGGATTTCTATTGAATGAATGCATAGGTGTTATCAACATCAGTGCCAACATAAACAGGAAATGCTATGCAGATTCTGATTGTCAGTTGCTGAATTTTCTCCAGTTTTAGAAGTTTCTTATGTAGCAACATACAAATCATATATGCTCCAGAAATGAACAAATTCAATTCAAAAGTCCCAGTTGCAAAAGAAGCAGATTGATTTTGTGTTACCATGTTCTCAGAGGGAATTAGCTTATGTGATCTATGAAAGCCATCATAAATGGCTTCTAGGCTCCACACTAGTTTCCTGCTCTCCAAGCTGACTCCTTTCTTACTGCTCTGACAGTCTATTAACCCTTTTTTAGTCTATCTCTGACCACAATAGAAAATTACCAATAGCACAGGGCAACAAAGACTCTAAACAGATTTATTTAATGGTTTAAGTTGTTTATATACTATAAATTGACAGGGAAAGTATATAATCCTTTATATTATATTATACACACCTAGCATATTATCAAGATGAAGAGAATGCTGAACTCCATAAGCAACCTTCTGGTACTTAGCCACCCTCAAAAGTTACCTGTCCCAGAAGTTCACCCAGATTGTGTTTGAATAGCATTAACAATTTCCAGGGAAACATAGATGTTCCTGAAATGCCTTCGACCATATAGCTAACCATTTAAATTTAGCCCATATAATTTAGACCACCAGCTTTTATGTTTAACAGTTTCTAAATGCCAGATTAACATGTGAATAAATTCATTACATATGTATATTGGGTCCAAGCACTTTTTTTCTTATACTTCAGAGAAAAAAAAGAAACCAAATAATATATCACTACTTAGCATAATCAATAGCTATCCTTTTGTGTTTTATTTTTTCCCTACACAGTAAGGACTACACAATAGTGACCATATATACTGTTTAGCTTCAATATTCATGTCCGTAGCATTCATCATTAAGATCATAAAGGTTTACCAACATTCTCAAATTTTAAAAACAAGTTATTTTTAAATATAATGGTTGTTATGGTCAATGCACATATGTTGAGTTATTTCTAAATCTTATAATGTTATAAAATGTACCTATATATTTTCACTTTCTAGTCTTGGGTGTAAAATTTATTTTCCCATCCATTCACTACTTTCAGGCATTCTCAGCAAGGATATAGGAAATTCCAAAGGTATAGAACTCAGTTTCCTTCTTAAGATATTTATTGTGTGCTCAGCTCTATTTTTAGAACCTTACTGGGGAACTTGAGTTTAAAAGGAGATATAATAATAGCAGTGGACTACAGAAACTTGTTTCATCTCTTTCCAACTTTGATATTATTGGCAACTTTTAAAAAGCAAACCTCAGGCCGGGCACGGTGGCTCGTGCTTGTAAGCTTCAGCCTATGAAGCGGCTGGGGCTAGGGATCGCGGTTCGAGTCCCACCTGGGGCCCGTAGCGAGACTTAGTTCCAAAAAAAATAGCTGGGCATGGTGGTGCGCGCCTGTAATCTCAGCTACCTGGGAAGCTGAGGCTGGGGATTGCTTGAGTCTGCGGTACTCCGGGCAACGAGAGCCCGCGGTTCCACCGGCAAAAACAGCGAGACCTAGTCTCAAAAAAAAAAAAAAAGCAAACCTCAAAATAGAATCATTTCCATGCAGACAAGGCGCATG